>PYXC01000541.1:8137500-8230000 GCA_015244755.2 Tenualosa ilisha | reverse complement strand
ACTGCATGTCTGGGGAGAGCATCATGGCCGAGTGGACAGTGACTGGTTGGTCTCAATTTCTGGGACAGTCACATCTCTTTTATTATAAACTTTTGATGGGGTTGGTGAGTATTTTTCATATAATGCCTTGAATAAATGAGGAGTCACACTAGACTGACTAGAGTGCAGAGTCAGATACCTCAGACACCTCTGAGGGATTCTAACAGAGAGCAATCAGAGAAGTTTCAGAAGTACAATGCATGCCTCCCTGCACCCAACACGAAAGCCTCTCTGAATCTGCCTCAAGAAACTCAAAAGCCTTTCATGCCAACAAGGAAAAAGATGTATGCCAGGTTTTGCAGCCAGCATCCTATAGCCAGCTGGCTGATACTGTCAACATTATGACTATAATTTCTTTCCAGAAATCTTTGACAACTGTCCACACATGTAAAACAACAAAGGTACAAAAAAGGAGAGTTTCCACATATTGAGTTTTTGATATAACTATATCTAAATCTGATTTACGGAGGATTATAGCACAGGACTAAGAGCTGTCAGACGATACTCCATATTAGGATGTCAACCTTGGTATTTTAGACAATCAAGTTGCTTGCATTAATCTTTTGGTGAGGCTACATTAACTAACAATGAGTCAACAGAATATATCATTTTCATGACAAGATTAATTTTGTCATTAATCTTATTCTAGCACTGTTGTGAAACTCAATTTTATTGCAAATATTGACAAAATTCCTGAGGGCTTTCTGCTCCAGAAGAACTGTTCAAAACTGATTACAGTTACATCTACTGGGAATATCAAGATGAGCTGCTTAGGTTACCTATTAACTGGCAGGGTTAACAGGCAGGTGTCTTGCTTTGAGATACACGGTGACCTACACTACTACTGGATGCATCATGGAGGTAATATTGATAATAATAGCAATCATAATTATTATAATAATAATAATAGTAATCATTTTGTCGCACTGCTTACATTAGTCACACAATGAGTGCCCTGTCTACTGGTAATAAACAGCAAAAAAACGCCTAAATGGCACAAACATCATTGTGATGCTCCCATCAAAGCCATGCAATGAAACATGACTGTGTGCCGGCACGGGCTCACGGCTTATCTGTGCGCGTTTGTGCAGGACCCCCCTAATCTAAGATTTATTGTCCATTAGTGAACTCAGAAAGTCATTACAGTTCATCCTGCTCCGGGCCTGACGTTTTATTAGGACAAATTTCCCCACTGAGGACGGCTCTGCACTGAACTGCACGCGCCCAGAGAATCACATGACACTCCGATCAGCTCCGCTCTGACCACCCCACAACCACCTCTGCACTGCGCACACCCCCACACGCAGACTTTAAAAGCCCGCTGTAGCCGGAGCAGTGATACTGAACACCAGTCCATTACCAAACACACACACACACACACACACATACACACCACAACCTAACAACATCAAAATCATTTTTCTGGGAAAAAATACCCACCTCCAAATGATGAAAATGCCTTCAAATAATACATGCATGCTCTTAGGAAGATTCTATGAATTTGAGTATTCACATCATATTCTGTATAATGCACAGGTACACACAAAGACTCACATACACACACACACACACACACACACACACAGACACACACACACACACACACCTTGATTGCTAAAGCTCTGGCGATGCAAATGACATACAATGAGCTTACAATGATTGCATTCCAAATGCCTGGTGTAAGAGACTCTTGGAGTGAGAAAAAAAAGGAAAGTGCAGAGGTTGGGGAGCCAGACCACCTCCCAATGTCTTTTACTCATGCTCTGTTCTAACATCTGTTCCTATGCATTTCAAGCACTGTGTTTGTATCTATGTGTGGGATTCATTGAATGTGGCAGTTGTGAGTTTTGCCGTCACACCAGATTACGGGCAGGCCATTGCGCTCCTCCTTGCTTTGTCCCGCTAAAGGACGTTAGCACATTGGAGCTGTCCAGTGGGCACAATACCAACAGCCTCTTACTGCTGGCTGAATGGATGTTACTCTCCTGCCCTCCCTGTGCAGAAATGCTCAATTCAACACGGGGATGTTTATGCATGTGATGATCTCTGCGGTGAGGGAGATGGGGAGGAATTTCTTAGCTAATACCAAGTAACAGGTTAATTTATTTTTAACATATCCAAGAGCTGTCATGTTAATCCCAATACAGATGTGTGCTGGCTCTGTAATCTGTTATTGATCCACCAGGTCATTACAGTAATTACCATGAAAGTGGCCCTGGTCAGGGTGAGGAGAATATCACTTGCAGTTGAATTTGGGCTGGCTCTGGGGTACATGAGCTGTTTGCAATCAATTGAGGGAAGAGGAGAGGAGAGAGCAGCAGAAGAGAGGAGAGGAGGAGAGGGAGGCAAGAGGAGAGCAGGAGAGGAGAGGAGAGACCAGCAGAAGAGAGGAGAGGAGGGGAGGGAGGCAAGAGGAGAGCAGGAAAGGAGAGGAGAACAGGACAGAAGAGAAGAGAGGAGGAGAGGAAGGCAAGAGGAGAGCAGGAGAGGAGAGAACAGGACAGAAGAGAGGAGAGGAGGGAGGGAGAAAAGGGAGGGATGGTGGAAGGAAGTGGACATGTCTGTCGCTGTACCTCAGAGAGCAGCGCTACAGAAGCACGACAACCACTGTCGTCCGTCTCCCCGCACTCCTCCCTCTTCATCCTGATGGACACTTTGCTTTAAGAAACAACCACTTCAGACTATTCCTCTCTCTCTGTCTCTCTTCCTCTTTCTCTCCTTCCTCCACTCATTTTTCTGCCATTTCTCTAAAATCCTTTCCATCTCTCTTGGCTGTCAACACAGATCCACTGTTTGGCATCAAAAAAGCAAACAATATCTATTGATAGCCACTATACATGGCTTATGCTTCAAGTTGTTTTAATTATGATAAGCAAAATACCTTTTGAGCCTGCACATACATTGATTGGGAAAATACAATATGGCATGTCAAATATTTAGTCAAGGACACTGTCCATACACTAGTTCTTTATTCATTTGCAGTTTGCGCACATGGGCAGCGTGTGCATGTCTCTGTGGCCTTTTGGTCCTTGTGTCCTCTGTCAATAAGGCCACATGTTGCTGGTGGACTGGGACTTCCCTTGCAATCAGAGGCCATCTGCCGGGGCTATTCAGCGTTTGGACCAGGTGGCATACCTCACCACCCTAGGGCATGGCACTCACCTCTGTGCCAAGAATTGCAGGAATTGTAGCCCTGCTACACACACACACACACACACACACACACACACACACACACACACACACACTGACTCTGTCTCTCTCTTTCTTTCTCTCTCTCTCTCTCTCTCTCTCTCACACACACACACACACACACACATTTAAATCTTAACCTTGCTTCCTGGTTCTCAGCATGTGGGCCTGCGCACTGGAGCAGGGCCTTGTGTCTGCCCTGGCAGGGCTCCTGACCTCGCTAATTGCCCTGGACCCTGAGGCATGGGATTCTAAAACAAGACAGACCAGAGGAGATCACCAGACAGTTCACACAAGGAGACATCTACCCTCATCACCAGGTGAATTTCATCCCATTAGAGCAGCAGATATTTCACACATAAATTTCACTGATGCAGTAGTTTATGCATATATCACTAATCATAAAAGACAAACTGTAGCACCTTTAAAATAATTTGAACTAGATTCTGATGAATTTCGCCGACTCATACTAAAATGCATGTAATCTCATGAGTCTCAGCATTTCTATTTAGCCATTCAGGAGCAATATGAGAGTGCTTATCCTCTTGGAGGCGTTTGGCCCATCTGTCTGGAGTGATTTGCCTGGCTTAGTCCATATCGGCTCATGTATGTTCGAACTCCTGGGTCTCACATGGTTGGGATGCAGGCTCCGTAATCACCCATAAATCACAGGCCCCAGAGCCAGGTTGGCAAGCAGCCCGACATAAATTGCCCCCAGCTCCTTAACAACGAGCAAACGCTGCCTTCTGCAGGATTTGCACAAGCTGGCGGAACACCGCAAGGTTCGCATCGCCCCAGCTCCAGGCCGACTTTAATCGGCCTTTCATTAACATTGACAGGCAGAGGAGGGCAGAAATGGGACAAGCAATTACCACTATACCAGAAATGTATATCCAGTAAAAACAGAAATTAAGAAAAATGGACTGCTATGGGATTGAATCTGTCCTCACGCTTGGTTGTAGATTATTTGTGGATACCTACACCTAATCAGACATCTTTGCATTTGTAAACAAGTAAAGTATGCATTTGTAAACTTGTAAATTTGTCAACTTGCCATTAGTTCTTGCTCAAATGCTAAAACGCTATGCTGCTCTATACTGTCTTAGACCTCCTCGGCTTTGGCTTATTTAAATCTTTGGTTACATATGCCCCCTCCCCCTCCTCCTGCACTCAGGTGTGAAGGCCATCACCTCGCATTTTCCCCCCAATTATGGAGCCCCTCCAGCATGCATGGCTTCACAAGAGTCACAAATGGCGGCTGTTGGGGCGAGGTGTCAATTATATTGGCTGCCAGGGTGGTGCCATCACTCTGCACCTCCTTACGGACCCCACGGTGGCTGCGTAAATGATCCCATCACATTACATGAACCCTAATGACTATATGCAACGGAGCGGACGGGCTGCCACGTCTGCCTGCTCGTGTGCCCTGTTGTGTGGGTCTAGCCGGTTGACTGGGGCGACAAGGAAAGTGTCAGGTAGGCAAGAGTGGCATGGTCATAATTGGTTGAGGTTGTGCTCTTGTTGAACTCCCAAAGACGAGTTGATGCTGATTTGACTGAGGCTGTGTCTCATTTGATGTGATCCTTTCGGTCCTTTCCATTCAACGCAGACTTTGATCTTGAATATAATAAGTTTGAAGCTTATACACTTCGGTGTGCCCGTGTGTTTGGGAGAGAGTTTGTGTTTATCACGAGGTCTGTGCGTGTGTGTGTGTGTGTGTGTGTTTCAGAAGTCTCCCCCATCACAGATTAGCTTTGGCATAGAATATGGAGGAGGCTGCTAAGCTGATGGCAGGACAGAGAGCGCCTGCTGTCATCTTGCGTACTGTCTGTCTCCAGAAGCCTGGGCTATTATGTGTAATCCGCTGCGCTGTCATTGATTCTCCCACTGTGTTTGTAAGCGTGACGACGTAACAGGGACTGCCTCCAGAGCACACACCCCCACCCGCATAGGCACACACACACACACACACACACACACACACACACACACACACATACACACACACACACGTTTGCATTTGTGCACACGTAAACACACACAGATGCACACACATGCAAACATACTCAAACACACACGCATGCACGCGCACACACACACATACACATATACACACATATACTCACTCTAGTGCCCCTTATCCACGAGAGGCCTTTGTCATCCATCTGCAACAAAAGCAGAAATCCTCCCTATCACACCCAAGTCAAATCATCAGCCATATCACAGGGCTTTCTGTCAGATAATGTTGAGGGGCAGAAGCAGCACGCCTGACTAAACCACATGAAGGATTCTGGAGGCTGCGACCCACTGGACAAGGACAGGGATGAGTTCCTCAAAAATCTCCCTCCTTCTCTCTCTCCCTCCCTCTCCCTCTCTTCTCCTTTCCTCCTCCATCTCATCCTCTCTTTGTTGATCCCTTCAGGCCCCACAGTTATGGATGTATGCTACTGACTTGCTGTCTGTTTGAAAGAACATGTTGGTTTGTAACTTTATGCCAAATTGACTCAAGATGAACAAGTGCATCGATGCCAAATGTACTGTTTAGGAAAATGAGGATGAGACATTTCAGAGAAAAATATACATTCATTTCTCCTGAAAAATTTCCCATTTTACGAATCTTTCTATAAATATGAGGACTTGTCATAATGAGGCCACAGTGTTCATTGTCACATGTCTAAAAGATATGAGCACAAAGTTGATGTCAAGCAGAGTGTGGAGTCATTTAAAACTACAAAAAGTCTTTTGTTCTCTCTGGGCACCACTGTGGGTTTTAGTCCTGTCAAACAGAGCCCTTCAAATGGTATCCCCCAGGATCTAAAGTCATGCAAGTCAATGGGCATAGTTATATATTACCACACATGGACTCCCACACACTGTGATCAATGTCCCTGTCTTCTACTTACTATCAAAACCTGTGAATAAACAACATGCAGAATGAAATCTCTCTCTCTCTCTTGCTTTCTCTCATGCATACTAGCTTGTGTGTATGTTCTCACGCACTCATGCAGATTTATACGGACAGGCAAATATTACAGTATCATGAATGATCGTGATAATAATAATAATAATAATAATAACAATAATAATAATAATAAATAGTAATAATAATCATCATCATCATCATCATCATTTGGTTATAAAATTGTATTTTAAATTGTATTTTAAAACTGTACTATGTCGTGACCCCTTTGTGTAATGCTCCTCAGTTTATGATTAAATGAATTCATACATTTAAAAAATATTTTTTAGATATGTTTAAAATTCTAGTGTGCCAGTTGTCCAAGACAATCTAAGTCATGATGTTGATGGTGTGTGTATGTACGTATTAGCATGTATCTCTCTCTCGCTCTGTGTGTGTGTGTGTGTGTGTGTGTATGTGTATGTGTGTGTGTGTGTGTGTGTGTGTGTGTGTGTGTGTGTCTGTGTGTATATGTATGTTTGTGTGCTGCTCTGGCGTGATGAAGCTGATGTGCAAATGTAAGCACTCAGCCCCTCATTCGGGCTCATTAGTCAGAGGCAGCAGCAGGTTGTTGTGTGCTTGACCATTACCAAATGCTCCTGCCTGATTTAATCAGACCAGTGCTGTAGCTCATTTAATCAATCTCTCCAGCTTATTTCTCTCCGGAAGGATGCAGCCCCCTGCTTGACACAACGCCCCCCACGCACGCATACACACTAGCATCCTCTCACCCCATGCCAGTCCTGCTGTCTTGCCACTGCGCCTGCCCACTAGACCTCAGACTCTGGGGACAGGTGCTGTGCTACCATGAAACTGAGAACAGGTGATCTTCTATGCTGGTGTCCATCATAATCCCACCCTGCTTTAACCAGAGGGTCAGGACCTTGGGGTAAGGATTCCTCCATTCCTCCCTCTCTGGGCCTGTGTGGGAGGATTGGGCCTGTGACAGCCAGAGGCTGGGATGAAAGGCCTTTGGGCTGTCCCTCATGCATTATTGGGCACGTAGCCTTGAGCAGCCGTGATGTTTAAACCATTTAGTGGCCTTGTGCTGGATATGCATCAGTGAGTGGATTTCATCGCGGGTCAGACAATAGCTGGATACAGGAGAAGAGGAATATCCATTCAGCAGCAGCTAGCTCACTCTCTCTACCACTCTCTTTCTCTCCTTTTCGCTCACACAGACTTTCAGCTTTGGCTTTGCCCCGGTATACCTGTGAGTGTGTGTATGTGTGTGCGTGCATTTGTGTGTGTGTGTGTGTGTGTGTGTGTGAGTGTGTGTGCATGCGTACATGTGCATGCGTGCATGCACACGCATTAATGCCAGAACCATTCAGGCTTGCCTGACATGCTCACGTTCAGCTCGTTGGCTCAAAGGATCTCCACTGAAATTGTGTAAGGTATTATTCATAGAGCAGAGCCTTCGAAAGCTGCCTGTGTTTGTGTACGTTTGCGTAGCTCTGTGTTCATTTTTAATGAAATCTGCTTATACTTCAATTTTCACACTTGACTACTCCATCCACACGTCAGGTGATATTTTCCCCTGACACGGACAGCACATCCAACATCGTCCTCTGCCTCCTTCACTGAAATAGCTGTATGTGTGTGCTTTATACGATGGCCATAGCCATTTCATTTTCATAAGGGCCTGTAAATTTTGTCTTTTGAATGTGTTATATTTTTTATAGGTACTCACAGTGTCCTGTGTATAGCAGCATTTTTAAAAGATTATTTGATTCTCTCTTATTTGCATGCCTTGCTTACTACTTATTTTTGCTTTTGAAATATATCTAGTTTCTCTCTCTCTCTCTCTCTCTCTCTCACATTCTTTGTATTTTCAACATGTGCTTGCTTGCAGCCCTGTGCACCAGGCAGCAGTTTTATTTGTCCATAATGGCTCCTGCTGCCACCTTATGAGGGGCAGTCTCATATGAGTGCTTCAGTGAGCTGGCACCCGCCTTGCCACGCCAAGTCAGAATCTCTGCCCGCTGGCTCTCGGTGGGACAAATTTGTCATCGCGACTGATTGAGGGAGAGGCGAGAAAAATCCCCCCACCCCAGACCCTCTTTTTTTAAAAAAAAAAATAACATCCAAAGAACAGAAATTGTGGCCCTCTTCTCAGCGGCTAGTGTGTTTTTCATTGTTTACCCTGGGGTTCTTGTTGCTGGTGTCGAGGGGGAAAGGGAGTTGTGTTGGGGTGGAGTGTATATGTGTGTGTGTTTGTGTGTGTGTGTGTTTGTGAGGAGGGGGGAGCAGATGGCTATCATCCAAAGCCTAGGATTTGCAGGGCCCTAGCTGGGCAGGAAAGGTCATTGGTGGTGAGGGGAGTGAGGCCCGACTCTGGGTAATTGGTGTTGCGCTGTGTGCTTGGCAGCCGCCCATGCAGCCCACTGTCAGCCGTCTTTGAAATATGCACTGGGCCGAGGGGTACGGGGGGTGCCGGAGCTGAGGAGGAGGAGGAGGAGGAGGGGGAGGAAGGGTTGGTGGGGGTTGTGTCGGTAGGGGGGTCTGTATGCTCCGGAGGGAAAGACCAGTGACCGTGACCACGCCGTTACTCCGGGTAGGATGCAGCTCCATCACAGCACCCTGCCTGCGTCTCAGTCTGCCTCACACAGCCAGCGCTGCTCAGGAAACTCTGCCACAATTAAAGAGCTCAGGCTCTTTAGCCGAGAGGACATTCTGACTCAAATGCCCAAATCAAGGCAGGATTAAAGAGGGGTTTGGGGTGAAACAGATTTTGCTATTACCGTTAACTTATTGCACAATTAATATTTATGCGTCCCAAAATCTGTAAAATCTCAGTTTTTGACACTCAAAAATCAACCTTTGAAAAATATTTCAATTTAATCAAAAATGCGTCAAGATTAAAGGTCAGTGCACACCAGACACGATGTGATATTCGAATGCAGAAAAAACAGAAAGTCTTATCAAACTAGTCCAATCTGATATTTTTTTCACTGCACTGAAATTCGTCCTTGGTGTGGAAGGGCTCATATAAACACATGTATTTTTTCACCCTCGTTATTTAGTTTGAACATTTCGTGCGAAAATCCGCACTTGGTATGCACTGACCTTAAGAAGGAGGAGGCATCATTGCTGTATTACTAAGAGGCATCTGTTCATGTAACGTTATGTCCAGAGGAGACAAAGTTTGCAGTGGTTTTCACAGAGGGTTGGGTTGGCTGTAAACCATGAATTATTCTTCTCTACCAGCATGCTTGTCCCTTGGGGGCAAATGATAAAAAGTTTCTGAAAAGAGACCCCAAGCTATGTCAAGCCACCTGCCTACACACACACACACACACACACACACACACACGTATGCACATACTTTCTCTCTCTCTTTGTCTCTCTCACCTTGCTCTCTCTCTCTCTCTGTATGTGTGTGTGTGTGTGTGTGTGTGTGTGTGTGTGTGTGTGCAGGCGTACATGTGTAAGTGTTTGCATTCATCCTACACTTCATTACTGAAACACATTTCCATGCAATTAATTTACAACATGCTGGTCATGTATGTCTTTAAAGGTTGAATGGGTAACATATTTCAAGATCTTCACAATTAAATAATTTCAACATTTCCCTGTGATTTGTTGACCACATCGTCTCTTGAGGGATGGAAGCAGATAGATATAAGCTCAGTGTGAAAGATGTCCACATACATTGGGTGCCATGGTAATGTCAGTGCATTGCATCAGATCCAGTCCATGGCAAATCTGTGTTGGCTGGAATGAACTTGAGGGTGTGAAGGTGAGGTGTGCTTTCTTGAGGATGGGGTTGTGTGAACATAAGCGATCTGTCTTTTTTTGACTCTTTCTTTCTAGGCTCAGTGGACATCGCCATATTAGGCATGGCAGATGTGGCATAAAGACAGAACACCAACAAATCAAAATGTGACAGGGGCAGCCTTGACAGCTCTGTGTCTACAGAAGGTAAAGTCATCAGACCTTTAAAAGACAACCAAGCAAGGACTCTTGAGGTTTATTATCTCTTTATGTCATTTAATTTATTTATTTCTATATGAGACTCATCAACTGTTATTTTTGAGAGCTTCGTTGATTCTTCTTGAGGTAAGCTTATAGTTGTATATAACACTGCATTGTGCCTCCCCACAAGGGAAAGCAGTTTACTTCCTCTCAACAGCGCCAATAGAAATGAGAGAAATTCCTCAAAGGCCAATTAACTGCTCTTGATGTGAAAATGCCTAGCAGGTAGATGCTGTCTGATTGCAAGACTGCACGTCTCAGTCTGTCTGCTAAATATAGTGAGAGGGTGAGGAGCTCACTGTCACATGTCTTGCATAGATGATCTCAGGATCAATCTGACTTCAAGAGTGACTTGAATTTATCGTGATGTGCTCCCTGTGGTATGCCCAAACTACGGAAGCTTCCGGTGATGGGAAGCTTAAACAGCAAGCACATATATTTTTTCCCTCCCTCTGCCTGATGTGTGGATGCTTCTTAGTTGCTTCTTAACACCATGCAGGTCTTTGAAGTAAACAAACCAGCTTTTCCCTGTGCAAATTTGGAATGAAAAATGACTTCACTCTTCTGGGTCTCGTCTGTTAAAATATACTATATTAGCGTCAAATATTTTCCATAGAGTTGGAAGTGCTGCTGGGGTCCTAAAACTTCATCTGACTTCACATCAAATGTATATTTTTATATAACAGAGCAAGAAATACACTGTCTGCTCCAATGTGAAAATATACACTTGATCGAGTGCCTTAGACTTTTTGCCCAGGACTTTTGTTATTTTGTTATTTTCCATCTTGTAACAAGGGCATGAAAGAGATAACCACCCTCCCCCTTTTCACCCAAATTCCACCTGACCCAGCTCCTTGCAGACATGGTAGTTGTTGTGTATGGAAGGTATGGAGGGGTGGGGTTGGGCTCACTAGAGGGCAGTGTGACCAACAGCTAATGATTAAGGACTGGGCCTGCCAGCTGATTAGGAAATATGAGATAATAAGGCCTAGCGCATGTGCCTGTGTGCCATCAATCAGGGCCAGAGCAGCACAGGGGCAGGCCTCCGGAGTCGGAAGCAGGAGCTGTGAGAGCATCCAGCGGTCGTACACAGACACATGGCAGCTCTCCTGGAAAGTTTTCTGTCTCACCGAGAGTGACGGTTCAGATCATTCCCAGAATACTGTGGGAAATCATACAGCAGGCTAATATTGCTTGGACAGTAAATCATTGTGCATTCACACCATTTTCCAAGTAAAAAGAAACACACACTCACACACACACACACACACACACACACACACACACACAAACACATGCAAGCACACACACACCACACACACACACACACACACACACACACACACACACACAGTTATTCAATGCTGTTGGATAGATGATTGTATTTCCTGGCAGGGGTAATATCTGTATTCTTGTGTGCAGTAATGAGCTGCGGATGAAGAGGTCATTCATTCATCTCTAATAATTATCTCTGTTTTCTTTTTTGCTTAGATTTTTTTTTCTTACGGAAAATTGCATTAACAGGATAATCTAGATGTTAAATTCAATCGAAGCTACATCCATTTGTCTCTGCAATCATTAGGACTAATACATCTGCCGGATTTGCTTAGAATTTTTCATTTTGGAAAGAAAATAATCTGTCATCACGCATAAATGTGTGATCCAATGCCATCCTATTTCCAGTTTGCTATTTTATAATATTTTTAATTGTACTGGCCCAAGACAGAATGTGTTTTTATCCCTCAGTTATATTCCGTAGATATTTCTTAATAGAACATTTTCATGCATTTTGACAGGTTTGAAAGAAATCTATAGTAAAAATCTTATTTTTATTCATTCTTTATTATATTATGTTTTGTTGTTGTTGTGGTTGTGGTTACGCATTCTCACAGTGCTATATATTCAGACTACCTGCAAATGTTGCCTTGTGGTGGGATTTATTCATTTATCTGTGTGCATACACTGAGCCCATGACACAAGAGCTGTCGGGGCAACTGGGGAAGGCAGTGGTGTTCAGAGTTCACGTCTGGTTCCAATTTATTTGGAGAAAAATATGAAATTGAAATGGAGACAGGTGAGTATATTTGTGGGCATGTATCTGCAGAGGGATATTTACTCCATATAGTCAATAACGGGAAAAACAGCTTTGACAGTTAAAAGTCAGTACCTGCACAAAGCAATGCAAATGTTAGCCTCCCTTCTCAGTGAACCTTAAAACACTCTTGGGGTGTCGCAGTGAAGTTATAATTAGATGTTGAGAGCCAGCCACTCAAAGAGCCACCGAACCAGAATTATGCTTGTTTTGTCTTTGTCCCCATCACTAAAAAGGTGACATTTCTGCATGTGCTTGTCTACTTCATTTGAAAGGTGTGGGTAACATAATAAATAGGCAAGCCGCTGAGTATACAAATATTCATCTAAAAAAAAGATTAATCAGTCATGAATAAACGAATAGAAAATTATTTCAGGTCTCAAACCACAAGTTGGCCATCACACTGAAACAACAACTCAACTGATTAATATTTATTGCACTTTATGGTCCCAGAAAAAAAGTGTAATTTTAATACTCTTAATTGGTGGGCATCATAGTGTAAATTTTACGCATAAATATATATTTGATTTCCTGGCTATTTTGTCAGAGCTGTCAACAGTGCCCCTGCCTTAGCCAATTAGAGTAAGCCAGTGTCATTGATTTTTTTCCGCCATCGACCTTGCACTTTTAGTGACTTTGCAAAAAGTCTTTTTTTCATCTTTTTTATCTTCTCTCTCCACATAAAAGGTGATTCTTTTGCCATAGCCATAATACCATTTTCAATTGACCTCTTTCTTTGAATTTCTGAATTTTCTTTCTTTTTTTGCCTTCCTTTTTCCTGTTTTCCATTTTTCTTTCCAAGTGATTTCATCTAGGGTTGGGGTGAGGGTGGTTTCCTGTGTCTGCCAGCAGTTTGTGTGCCATTCTCCTCTGGGCCATAGCTGTGTGTCTCCAAATAGTATTCCATCAGATTAGCCTCTCTAACACCCTATTAAAGTGGCAGTGCGCCCATTGGAAACAATGATATGATGTTGATTTACTGGAGATCGGCCATGTTTGATTTTATATAGAGTCCCCAAGTTCTTACCATCTTACCCTCTAACAGGAGAAATAACACTCTCCCTTTGTGGGTACTCTATTTCATCTCTCTCTCTCTCTCTCTTTCCTCTCTCTCTCCATTCCTGTTTTGCTGTTATTCCTTTAGTACTCACCCTGAGCTGAGGCAGTTGTGTCCTTGACTGAAAGCTGTTTGCTGCACTGCAATTCCTTCTACACCCTACCTGCAATGTCCTATTTGGGAATGGAAGCTGGGATCAGAGCAGAAATAAAGCAACCCCATACCACCACCACCCCTCCCACACACACATACACCACCCCACAGACCACACACACACACACTCACACACACAGACACACAAACACACACACACTACATACTTAGACACACACACATACACATACCTCCATGAGCGCCTCAAACTATTTGTATTGATCATGTTGCAAAAATCATGCCTGTTTTACAATGTGTGAAACGATTCTAAATCAGTCAGGGCTGTAAATTTTAAGTCAACAATGGAGGTTTGACAGTTGATTGACAGAGATAGAGACGATGTTGTTAAACCATGATAGATGTCTGAACATGTGGGGGTGGACCTCTGACACACCATGCAAAAGCAGTAAGGAACAATGGCGGCATCCGCACAGCACATCTGTGGCTGCTGGCTTGTAGTAATATGACAAGTGATATAGTGATTGATTGTCAATTCACCTCCAACATGACATTCTGTAAAAAAGGACAAAGTTGCCTGAAAACATTGAGCTTGTAATCATTTTTCTTTTTTAATTTTATATATTTCACATTGGCTTTTAGACTCAAAGTAACTCAAAGAAGTGAACATGTGATAGCACACCTTCTCATAAAATAGCTGCAAAAAGTTTGTCAGCTTGCAGGATATTTACAACAATTCATTTTAATCTGGGACGGAATGGTGTATAATAGGGAGATTAATTAATGAAATACATCCAGTCTATATTATGTCTGAGATGATTGATGACAGGGGTAAAATTGTAGGATTGAAGGATGGCTGGACGGAGAAGGAGGTATAGAGCAATCCAAAGTCAGTCAGGTTCATTGCCTAGAAACTTCACAGGCTAGGCAATGGGCAGTAGGAGATGTCCCAACAAAATAACAAACCTCAACTACTAAATAAATAAACACTACAACTCTACTTATTCACACACATCTCATTCAACAACACGACAACACGTCTCACTCACAATTAAATCTTCTCAGCTCTGACTAAATTAAATGAACGTCCATCCCACGATCAGTAATTACACCCCTTATCAAATACTAACTGGTCTAATCTCCTAATCATTACCACCCTGACACATTCCTCCAATCAAAACCCACAAGAAAAGATTGATACATTCTATAACACAGGAGGGGAGGGGAGACACATATACACTTGCACACACATACTCTAATCCACACACACACACACATCACTTAGAGAACACAGGGGAGCATAGGGAAAAATCCACAATAAGGCAGCGCTTCAATATATTTTCTGGGGGTCCAGAGCAATCTTTGTTTAGAGGTTTAGAAAACATGGATGCACGTACATTCAACTTTTTGAAATTTGATTTCAAATTCACCCAAACAAGCATCTATGATCTCTGTAATCCAAACCCAAACATATTTGATTGGCTTGCTATTGAACCAAAATCCACATATGGCATGGCCAATATTGGTTCTGGAAAGTGTAATAACCAGAGGAAAGTTCTCAACACTCAACAGAGACATGTCAAGCATAATTGCATTTCTCTCTCTCACTCACTCACTCACACACACACACACACACACCACACACACACACACACACACACACACACACACAGCACAGCACACCACAGGTGCATTTGCACCTCTGAGGACAGCCCCAACTCTTATAGACTGGTTAGTTAAGCTGGTGGCACTCAATATGTTGGAGAGTGTGAGTGGTAGATAGAGACTCGGAGACTGATAGAGAAAGAGACTGAGAGTGAAGAGGGAAAGAGAGAAGGGGGAGGTGTCATATCAGTGGTACCATCACAAGTGTGGGTAATGAACTGGTGGGGGAGAGTGACAGGCCCAGTTTGGCGCTCTACACAGAGAAGAATGAAGGTATTGTGGAGATGATGGGGGGCATGCCATTACTCTCAGCCCCACCGCTGACAGCCCACCACAGGCCTGACTCCCGGGAAGGCTCCGAGGGGGTGACATCCCCGCCACAGGAACTGGGGGGACGTCAGGCTTCTGAGGACCCCCCACACACGCACACACTCACACATCCCCCACACCTACCTGTGCTCGAGGGCTGATGTTCGGAGAAACACTAGGGTTAGATGGAGGAGAGAGGAGAAAAAGAAAAAGGAGGAGAAGAGTTGGGTGAGCTGTGTGCGTAAGAGAGAGAGAGAGAGAGAGAGAGAGACAGAGAGACAGAGGGTGCAGGTGATGTGATGCCTTTTGACAGTGTCTGACTGGAAGGCTGCAGCTGATGTAAGATGGAGGGCGTGCAGATTGATGAGTGACTGAGTTGGGGAGTGGAGCGCAGGTGAGGACGGCTCAGTGCAGCAGGTGACAGCCGGCTGGGAGAGAGAACGGCGAAGCTGACAAAGCTTATGTTGAGGGTGTCACTAATAGGAAATCAACAAAGCTGACGAGCAGGGGAGAGAGACCTACTTGCTGGCCGGTCCACTGTCACCGAACTAGCCCCATGTAATTTTAATCATTAATCCTCGGGCTAAAGCAAACCTGTCCACTTAGATAAGTCCTGATGCGGGTTTCCAGGACCCACTGTCAGACAATTGCCAGGGTGGCTTTGATGTCAAGGAATATGGACAAAGTGAAAAAAAAAAAGTTTTGTACACAGTAACAGGTTTAAGCATTTTTAAATTCTTTTCTATGCAATTAAAAAACACCACCATGTGTGTGCGCTCATCTGCATTTTTCTTTACTATTACTGTAATTAGATTTATTCATTTATATGTGGCTGATTCATCCGGAAGAATATTATTATTATTACTGTGCCTGGATGATGGCACATTACTGTAATATCCAGTACATATTCATTGGCAGTGAATAGTAATCAAAACAGTAATTAATTACTGCATATCCCTTCTGCATTCTTTAAGTGTGTGTGTGTGTGTGTGTGCGCACATATGTGTGGAATTAAAGTCTCAGATGAAAGAATTTAGTCAGTCATATGTTGGTGGTGTTGGTTATGTGTGTGGTTAGTAGTACAAGAATCGTAAATATTAATTTAGCCTTATATCTTTAGAACATCACAATAATTGACGTCTTCAAATATCAAATCATCAAAAATAATAATTTTACATGCAGTAGTTCATTGCTTATCTTTGATGTTTTCCAAAAGAGTTGCAAGTATTGCTTACCCTGAAATATATCAAAAGGTGCATGTTGAAGATTTACAAAATATAATGGATATAATAATAATAATAATAATAATAATAATAATAATAATAATAATAATAGTAGCTGAAGAGAGTGGAGCTCTAATTTATTGACTACTACTGAATACTTGAGTTCTGTCTAAGGGCTGATGCACTCAGCAGACTGAAATAAATACAATGGAAAACTATTTTGGTTTATTTGGTATCCAGTTTAAAATTCTCCCCCAGCTCTGGTGGATACAATTGGCAGTACTTTTTTTTAGCTGGTGGATATCAACCTCTTTTTTATTCTATTGCCACAAGAATTGATCTGTGGACACACACGTCAGTCAGCTTCTCGTAAATTATTTACACCATGCACTACTTTCACCAGAGAGTAAATCGTGTAAGTCTCCATCTTACGAGGACTCAGTTCAGTACTACACACCCTCCTACACAAACAGAAACACACACACACATACACACACAAGTAGCCTACATACACAGGCACATGCACTCACACACACACACACACACAGATGTGCCGTCTCAAACTAGACTTTGGGACTGACATGTACCCAGGGAGAGCAAGTCCATGATGTGGTCAAACGGAATAACATATAACCCTGAGGGAAGGCCAGAGGCTATTCTGTATCTGCAGGCTTACTATCTCTCTCTCTTTCTTTCTTTCTCTCTCTCTCTCACTCTCTTCACACACACAAACACACACACACACACACACACACACACACACACACCTACATAATCTAATACTAATCAACACCTTTTGACTGGCACTATCATCACCTAAAAATGAGCACACTCACACATACGCAAACTAGCATGAATGCACATTGCCACTAAGAGAACACTCACATACATCCGCCTCTGTGTACTGTCCACCCACATGTTACCCCACCAACACTGGCTGTGGTGTGATCAATAAAACTCCATGAATAAAACACCCATTTGCAAGCTTTCATTACCGTCTGTGAGCAACTGCAAACAACACAATAATGGCAGGTTAAAACCGATCTGCATGATCACACCCAGGCAAACATTAATAAAATACCCACATCTATTTGACTGCATACATCAAAACGACCCGATCACACACAAGCCACTAAATGCTTGTCAGTGCATGTACTCACATTTTTTTTCCAGGGAATTCATGGTGTTGTCTGTATTTTGCCATTCTTTATCAGGGCAGGCTGTCCAATTACTCATGGCCTCTATGTTAGAGGGAAAACAATTCATCAGAGGAGTCTCCACTCTTCAAGCTTTCCTGATATTTTACACTGATTGCACATAGTAGACATGTTTTGATGAATCAGTTGATACAATAATCAAACATATTCATGTATCCACAGCTCTCCAGAGCACAGGAAAGCACAAACCATAAAAGCAAAAGACGTCTGTTCGAGCTAAAGTGTCTTGTAATGCAGTTGTATTAAGTAGAACAGTGAATGCTGTTTGAAGTTGTTTGAACACACAGTGTCACTCTGGGTTATCAATGCCATAATTGTAAAAGTTAAAGCACCATGCCAATTATATCAACCAGGCAACATTTTTCACCAGAGTTGTAACACAGATACTAGGACAATATGCTTTGTTGTTGTAGAGGATCACAGATTCTTAGACTGAATTCAGACTGAATACAAAGATTAGATTCTGAACACAGAATTCGAAAGCACAGTGGAACTACATGACAATCATGCCCAATTGCTCCCCATATAGATGCCCAATTGCTGCTGCCCCATTCTGACATTAGGCCTAGCCATGGGCTGTAGGCTACTTACCTTGATCTTCCCTTATAATGTTTGAAAATATATGCCACATATGGCATCTTTTATTCTTTTGAAAAAAGTAACCATATTATAGGTGAATGCCTCAATGAATAGGCGAGCTCTGCCCTCCTTGTCCAACCACAGTAGATTTTTAAATGGGCAACTGTCTATGAAATATTCAATCCTGGGAAGAGGGTTCACTATGGGAATATTCCATTAGACATGATAATATCTAAATTTAAACAGCAGCGGGCTGCGACGTAGCAGCAATGTCAGGCAGGTACAACACTTTATTGCAAAAATGTTGGGCCTATGGCAAGTTGCACTAACGTTTAGTGGGGCTGAACCGTGAGGAATGAATGAGGAATGAGGATTGTAATTTCCAAAATATGTTGTAAAAGTAATATTTGGCAGTAGAAACCTACACCTGTCCTCTGCCAAGGGCAGGTGCATTTTCTGTCCTGGACAACCCATTTGGGAGTTGCCTAATCTGCGCAAAAGCAGGACATGCCTTTTTGTTTCTTTTATCCTAGCCACTGGGATGACTGAAACAGGTAGGCTAGCTTATTCAGGACAAAAGACACATGAGTTCAAATTCCGTAAATTTCCCAAAACAGTAACATTTTACCAAGTATTATAGATACAATCGTCCCTCCACATCCATTGCTTTACATGCAAACAAGCATGTTACAAACTTTGGAATTAAGAATAGCCCTATCTGGGCTAAGTAACTAGCATAAATTAGAGCCTGTATATGAAATTCCCTTTTTAATACATTTGGCAGATAGATGAAGGCTATAATGCTCAATGTTTTGACCCCATGATGTCTGTTTACTTTCATTGCCCTCTTGAGAAAACTGGAATGTTTGTCTCCCGTTTTAATCGCAGCGGTTCTCCCTGCTTTTTATGCCGATCAGAAGCCCAAATTGATAATAGAATTGCTCATAACCATCTGAATGATGTGAAAACCTTGTGAGAGTTATGTCTGCAAGAGTCTTCTACAGTCAAAACAAACAACAAAGATGCATTTTAGTTTGAATAATTAAAGAATGAGAAAAGGTGCTTTACAATGGAGGTGCAAAACTGTTCCGTATCAGCTGCATAGTAGACCTACTTTGACTAAAATTCAGTTCAGACATGAAATAGATGAAATAGAATGGCTCTTGCCCTGTGGTGATCTATGTCCAGCCTGAAATATCAAACATTTCTGATGTTTTGGAACGGCTAGGATTCTATCTTGCAAGGGGCAAATAGGGACGAAAATCATTGAGATTCTCTTGTAGTGTGTGGTGGCCATTACTTACAACCCACTTCCCAGCCTGCTACATCTTTATCTTTCTAACATAAATGGAAATTTACTTCTTTGCAATGATAGGGTGGAGTGAGATGAAAGAGTGCAATGATAGGGTGGAGTGAGATGAAAGAGTGCTAATTAAAGTTCATGAAAGAACATCAGTGTCAAAAGCACCATGATTTTGGACAAAGAGCCAAAGTACATGTATGAGAAATCTGAGTAGGAACAGGTTCTTGACTGGTTTCTGGAGTATTATGACTCCTCTTAAATGCTCACTTCAAAGGAAAGAACTGATTCACTATGTTTATCATTTTATGAGAAGCCCAAAGACAAACACCCAGAGCTTTGTAAATGTCAATTGTAACTGTTGCCTGATGAATAAATAATCATAATCGTTATGATACGAAAACTATACAGTTTGATGTTTTTAGATGACCTGTTACCTTAGTGATGGGATGCAAGCTACAGGGTAACAACTCCACTTTGTAACTCCCACTGTTTCTCTCAATATGCAAATGCTGCGAAAATTGTGCTCAAGGACGGGGGTTTATCCGGTGGAGATGAGAAAACTCATATCCTGTGAGAAATTGCAGAAAGCCTCTCACTTTGGAGCCATGAGAGCACCTCCAAAAATCGCTCACTAGTCAGAATTATCTGTGGGACCGTCGCTCTGTCTCCCGTCCTCACGCAATGAATACAAATACTGCACATTTCCATAAAGCCAATGTCTTCACCTTTGCTCGCCTCAGTCCTCGCCTTCTCACTCCTTTGCCCCTCTTTTCAGAGTGCACTCTTTTGGAGTTGGTTTTCCCCAATGTAGACGTTTAATCTTGCACATTACCATGAACCAGCTGGTGAGCCCGTTACTCTTTCTTTCATTCTTTTTCTTTCTTTCTGTTTCTCTCTCTGCCTCTTTCTGTCTCTCCTTCACACTTTCTTGCTTTCCCTACGGTTACTCTTATCTCATTTCATTTCTCCCATTCTTTCTCCTTTCCTTTGAATCCTTCCTCCCCTGCTCTCCAGTTCTTAAGCGAGAATCGGATGGGAATGCACATCCTGGAGTAATTGTCAGAGTTTGGAAGTGTGTGTGTGTGTGTGTGTGTGTTTGGTAGTTAGCTTCCCATCACTGTGTTAATCTACCCCCCCCCCCTCTCTCTCCATCCCACACACGCACACACACACACACACACACACACACACACACTCCCCTTCTTTCTTTCTTTCCTTCCTTCTTTCCTCAAAAAAGCTTACTGACAGGTCATGTGTTCAATTATACCTTCTATCATGAAATGAGTTTGAAAGCTTGTTTGTCTCTACACATTTTTGGATCCTTTCTAAACTTGGTCTAAGTACTTTTCAAATATTAATGCAGCTTTAGTACCACTGACAATCAGAAAGCTACATTCACCTCTCTAGAATTTGCAGTGAAATCAATGTGTTTACGTTGTGTTGTGGAGGTATTATTTTGAAGTATGTATGAAGTATGGCACTGGGCATTTATACATTCCCATGATGCTTTGAAAAAAGTTTCAAGAGAAAAGAGACTTTGAGAAAAGCGTCCTCCATGGAATGTCATCAGTGCTGTGTTTATTTGACGATATGGGATTTTTGTGCTTTCAGCTCTGCTTTTAGGGCTACAAACAAATTCTTGGTGATCTCAGCAGAGTCTCAGCAGAGAGGATGGGGGCGCTGGGGTGGCTAGATACTCAGAGCTGGCCCTGCTGGAGAGCCAAGGCCGCCACACTCAGTGCACAGTGATTGATTGATGCAGATGTGAATTTATTTGATTTGTAGCACACCCATGGTACATGGAGGAAACATTACAGAGCTTTATCTAAGTCCTGTGTATGACAGGCAAGCATTTTAAAATGCTTTTTAAGACTGGCTCTGTCCATGGTGCTGATCACACAAGCTAAAGAAACCTCCTACTCTAGCCTGTAGTGGAGTGATCCTGTCACTGGATATCACTAAAAACTCCAACATCATCATGTCAAGGACAGGAGGAACTATCTACCCCAGATATCTGATCATGTGCCCACTGTGTATTCTAAATAGCCCTGTCATCAGGAGTTTTTGTCAATAAGCAACTCTTTCAGTCATTTCACATAAGGTGGCTCCATGCAGGCTTTTGCAGCTTCCCAGAATTGGGGGAATTGAGGTCTGATGCAGGTTAGAAGCACCTTAAAACATTTGTAGAGAGTATGGCCAGTTTAGACCATGTTTACTAAAATGCACATAAATATATAAACAGTAAGAGGAAACAAAGAGGGAGAGAAAGAGAATGATAGAGACATAGAGAGTGCTTGTGAGAAAGAGAGAGAGAGAGCATAATTTAGCTGTATTACAGTTGTAGGATTTGACAACTATTGAACATGCAGAGTTTGTGGCCATAAATCACATTAAGGCTTTATTCGCATCATTAGTCAGTGTGAGATGTAAATATCGATTGATATTAATAATAAATGAATTGCATAATTGAACCTCAGCAATTCCGATGAGATCCTTCATTTCCACCTGGATAATGCTTACTACACAGAGCATTGAAAAGACATCTGGGGAAGATTAGTTTGGATGTTCTTTTTTTTCTGTCATCAATTCATGCTTGCTCTTCTTCCTGATTGTCTGCACAAAACTTTGTCAGGGGCACTTCTAATTGGGTTTATTCAAAGCATTACTAACAGCCACGGCCAGAGAAAGTCAGTGCTATTTGAATGTGGGAGAGCACTGGGGTAAAGAGCATGACCAGATTGCAGGCAGTCGCACCAACACTTTATCTTCTCTAAATGTTTGTTACTGCTCTTGCTGACAAGTACTCTTTGCCCTGGGTTTATGGAGCCACACAAAACTCCCCAGAGGGCTCCCCAAGCTCCTTCCTGCACCCCCGTCAAGATCCATAAATTTGAAATAATAGCAAAAAGCTGTGGTGGAATTAAGCAAGTATTATTCTTATCAATCTCAGCTGCGTGACAGATTCCAATAAAGGCCTGACCTTTCAGTCTGGCTGAATGCATGGTCCCGCCAGGTGAGTTATAACCCAGTGATCTGGGTCAGTGATAGGCAAGCAAAAGGGAGGCAAGACGCACACTGATGCCACAGCACTGCACCACAGGCTGTATCACAGTTCACACACACACACACACACATACATGAACGCATGCTCTTATTCGTTTATTACTGAATACACTTACCATCAATCAGTGCAAATGATCTGTGGAATTATTGCCACTAGTCATTCACAGAGGGAGCTTGCTGCTGATTACACACACAAACACACACACACACATACACACACAAACACACACATGCATACACACGGATCTACACATACATTCATGCACCTTGTCATATACATTCCAATCTTTCAATCTTTCTCTGCCATTCCCCAGTGATGATAACCTCAGTAAATGACAAACTGTACTTAAGCACAAAGGTCTGTGATTTTTATTTCTACCACATGGTTGAGGGCGGCTGATTGAACAGAATTCCTATTTTGCATGGTTCAATCGGCCCCCCTTAGGTGCACTGGCAGACTGCATGGGACTGTGATGTTTGTGCATTGGACTAAAACGGCCAGTAGTGGACCCCTCGCTGCGTCTTCACCGTAGCCCTTTTGCTCTTCTGAAATGACCTTTATGTAGTGGAGAGGTAATGGCACTGCAAAGACTGTCAAATAAAAGTGTAGCGGCAGAGACTAATTCCACTACCACATTACATCCCTGCAGTTCTGCTCTCACTCCTCGCTGGCTACTTCCTCCCTTTTTCTTTCTCTCCTCTCTTTCTCTCTCTCTTTCCTATGTCAACCTGGGCCTGTTTCTATGTCTCTCCATCATACACTCTCAGTTCTCTACACTAGAGAGAGAGAGAAAGAGAGATAGAGAAAGAGAGAATTATTCTCTTGAATCTATCCTTCCTCCAACTCACTCAGTCCTACAGTCCTACACTCTTCCACCTGGTCCAGTTTATGTGTAACATAATTGTGTGTGTGTGTGTGTGTATTTGTATTTCTGTTCAGGTTTGTATGGACATGTGTATGTCTGTGTGTGGAGAGGCATATGTGTCAGTCTGTAAGGGAAAGAGAGTGTCTACTCATGTCTGTTTGGTGAGTGAGGGGCGAGAGAGTGAGCTCCGAATCGAGAGGTCCTTGGCCTTTTCACTTCCAATGCCAAAGCTTGCTGCCTCTCTAGTGGCTGATGGTCTATTGAGCTGTTTCTAGACGGTGTGCAGCAGAATACTAAATGTGCACAGCCCCTAGAGACAGTTTGTTGTGTACTGGAGCCATTGTCCATGATGTGCTTGAGACAGACCGTATAAGACTGATCCTGGACCAGAGAGGAGAGGACTGTCTTAAGTTTGAATTAGTAGAATTTTGCTTTTGTGCTGCTTATCTGCTAGACTGAACCAGTAAGACAGGGCAAGCTCATTTCAACAGAGAAAAATAATGAGGCAACACTGGATGTGAGAGTACTGGACACATACACACACTCTCTTTCCCTCTCTCTCTCTTTCTCACACACACAGAGACACATGCAATCACCCCATGAGATTTTATATTCAATGCATTTCGTCTAAGGTGCACTCACTGACACACACACACACACACACACACACACACACACACACACACACACACACACACACACACAAACACATCCTTTGAAAATGTTCCAGTGACAAAGATAGAAGGAGATGACCTGGAAAATAATGACAGTGAATGCTGCTTCTTTTCCAATTTGGTTCACAGTGGAGGATGGAAAATGGGCAGTTTTTATTTCTCTGTTTATTTGTTTATTTATCTTCATCTTTTCTTTAGTGGTTTGGACCACATCCTGTATGGATGCAATTCTGTCTCACAGGAACACTTCCTGTCCACTGAAGCTCCAGAATGATTTCTCTCATCTGTCATTAAAAAGTTTTTTTTTCTTCTAGTAACGTTAAATGGAGAAAAAAATCTAACACTCTGGGCCTCTTATCCAAAGTTCTATCAATAGATACATAAATGGCCTGACAGATTTTCTATCATAGTACTAAAACAGCTATTCAGAATCTATCTATCTATCTATCTATCTATCTATCTGCACACGTGTGTGTGTATGCAAGCTTTGCTTAGTCATGTCAGAATTCTTCCTCCACGGTTTGTCTCCTCTGACCCTCAGTCTCTGCAGTGACTTGAACGCCTAAAGCATGTGCACACCCACAAACAGTACAGTTCACCATATGAGTGGGCTGAAGTCTTCAGACACTTATTCTATGTCTTGTTTTTAAGAGATGTCGCTGGTGATCAATGCGCCTGCTCTGTGGTTGAGTACCACTGTGCATCTCTGACACTTACACAGCAGTGATTGATTGGTCTGCACAGTTTAAGTATGTTCTAGACTACAATCAAAGAATGCAGTAGTGAAACATTGACCTGCTATTCTCTCAGATGTATCTATTCAAAGCAGTGCAATGCAGCTTGAGTCTGAGTTTGACGTATGTGTGATAGCCCATGAAGTCATAAAGACAATAAAGGCATTTATTTGTAAAGCTTTATTCCATACACTGTGCTCAGAAATCCCCTCAACTCCATTAAAGTATTTTACTAAACTAACCTATGTAGTTGATTCTCTTGGTTGTCCGTAGAGTGCAGGATTAGTTTCTTCCTGCCAATTGAGCAAAGTCCAGTTGAGATGTCCAAAGGGGAGTGCTTCATTGACAATTCGACTGATTCATGAGAGTAAGAGAAATGGAGATTAATTACAACCAGTGACAAACTCTTGGTTGGTCAATACTGTTCAGCAGACGAGATCTTTATCTGCCAGATTCTGATGGAGCAGCTAGCCTAGTGAGTGGATTACTCAAGAGCTACTTTATAAGGACATAGAGGGAGCATGTTTTTTAATTAGTTTCACCGACTTTACCAGACAATACCACTAGCCTGACTTTTGAAACCATTATAGCAACAAATTTGCTTCGGTAAGAAAAATAGTGATACCTGAATAGCCATTCAGTCATTCAGTCTATTTGTAGATATATACAGTATATGTCTATTACACATGGCATCGCCATGGGGATTAGTAATGTCATAGACTGACAATCAGCTTACCCATAGCTGGTTATCAAACTCACCTTCATGTCTGTGTCATTTCTTTGGGGGGGGGGGGGGATCTGTCAGGAATTATTTTGCTCATAATTTGGTCTCATAAGTTTTTGTTTGTTTCATTCCTGTCACAACCTTTCTCTCCATCTATATTTAGTCTACTGTAACACACCATCTCATGTAAAAGTCTCATTTTAAATAAATTATTTCCCAAACTGGTTGTCACTATTATTATTAAATGTTTAAATCACCTGGATGCTTTAATGGCTGTCATCAATAATCTAAAGCATATAATATACCACTCTGTCTGTTACACATCTAAGTTCAGATGAGATAAATCCATTCAAATGGCAGTTTGTCAGATGAACTCTTTGTGACCATAGAAAAGTGTATTTTGCACTTTGAGGAATGTCTTGTGAGCTCTTATGGGAACTGTAGAAAGTTCACAGCCAGCTGTGCAGGGGAATGAGAGAGAGGAGAGTGCCAATGAGCAGCAGCACGTTCTCATGAGATCTGAGGTCTGTTGAGGTCTGTTGAGGTCTGAGAGGAACAGTATTTCTACCAGAGAGCCTCAGGAGGCTGGGATGGAGTGGAGCATTTTAATTGGATAAATTGCACAGATCATATACAGTTTCATGAAAGCACAATAAATAGGTAGAAACAGTTAGCATAGGCCTGTGGGTCAGCAGGCAGCATAGATCTTGGCCTCTACCAGCTAAGAAAGGCAGAGGTGTAAACCCCATGGTATGACAGGGGCCAACTGGAGGTGGAGGTTGGGACGTCAGAGTCTGAGTACTGTGGATAACAGCGGGGAAAAACAAAGAGTTTCAAAACCTAGGGAAGATGTCCATTCGTTAGTAATGAGTGAATGGCTGTTGTTGGAAGCAACCTTCCTACATAAGAAAGCTGTAGCTATGATTATGACTGGGTTAATGAATAAGAAGTATGGCAGCATAACTGTTCATAGTATACAAGAACCTTGTAATTGTTTAACATAAAGGGGAAAGCGTGAATCTGAGTCTCTCTGGCAGTACTTCGCTGAAGCTATCATATCTTCGAAACTTTGACATGGAATGAATTCTAGACATCCAGTTTCATGACACATGGCCCCACCTATTCAGAAACAAAACCTGCTGATTAAATTCTGTTCCTTTTCAAAGACACAAAAAAACAAGATCCTCAAAGTAACCTAATTTTAACAGCCTGAACAGTGTTTTGGTTGTCTATCTCATCAATGACCTTTTTACGAGAAAACAATTATAGCTCAGAGATGCATTTGGCACAGCCTGACCAAGGCATTCGCTCTGGCAGCAGACAGATCAATATTTAATTAGTCAGGCGGTGTGAACTATGTAGGCCTGTTATGAGGATTTTGCACTGTCTCATACTGAGGCAGCTTTAAGTACTCTTGGCAGAACGTGAGGCAGAGAGCAGGATGACATCGATAGGTTTGGGCCATTACACCTCTGTCATGGCAACTGACTCACTTCCTTGTTTATTAATATTCAGTCTCAGATTAGGGCCATAATTGCTCACATGCATGAAAACTGCTGTAGTTCATTGTCCCCTGCAGACAAACATGTCAGAATGGAGCTCAAAGTGTCCATTCTACATTCTAAAGCCTGTTTCTCCTCCTTTTATCGCCTCTCCTTAATTCCTCTATTTAATGTCATTCTTGCTCCATTCCCCTGTATTATCATTATTATTATTATTCAAATAGTGAGGAAGTAGGTGTTTTGTTTGGCTCCTGGTGGGTCCACAGCTGCTGAATGAACTTGTCATTGTTCAGGGCTAATTTGTTGGGAAGAGCAGCGGCAGGTGAGGCTTACAGCAGTTGAAGGGGGATGATTCAATCGCTTGTTAAATCAGCTATCATTTCCTGACATTGTGTCGAAGCACAATTAGGTTTGTTGAGGATGTGCAGACCCTGCAGAAAATTCAGGACAGCAGCAGGGCAGAGGCGCTAATGAAACGACACTGTTTTTTTTTCCACAGTGAAAGCCTGACTTAGCATAATAATCACATATCAGCCTGCTGTCTGGGGGCACCTCTGCCCCCCAAACATAAACACTCACACAAAAACAAACACTTGCCTCAGTGAGGATGCAAGGAAAAAAACACTCGTAGGAGAACCTGGTTACCCCTGTGTCTAGTTACACGGTAACTTGAAGAAAATTGTTCGCTTTCTTTTGCAATACTAATACGAATTGAGTCTTCAAATACAGCACCATGTTTTGATTAAGAAAAAAATAGCAAAAGCAGCAGTAAGACTAATTTGATTACTTCTGCCATAGCAGACATGGCAAATGAATAGGTTTTGGAGTAGACTGGCCACAATGATAATTTGGGATTCATTCTCATTGTGGGCAAAAGTCAATATGAGTAGCCCTTCACTGCTGTCATCAGCATTATTTTGGCAGTGCCGCAGAAGTAAACATAAAATGTAAGGGAGATCTCTAAGATCTCTGGTACATAGCAACTACATAATTTAGTTTTTAAATTATAAGTTATATATTACTATAAGTTACATAACAGTTAACCTAGCTGTTTTGTATTCTACTGACAGAGTAGCAAAACCCATATAAGTGAGCTATACCTTATGTGAAGCATAAGTTATTTTTTACAATGCGATTCTATGTTCTCTTCTCCTTGGCCTATGTGTGTATACTGGCTGTTATTCTTGTTGTAGGTGGTTACAGACGATATACTGTATTAAATGATTGAGTGGAACATGTCTGCTATTTTTCCTTGTCTGCAGCAGGGCCCTTCAGCCTCTCCATCAATTTCAGTTTGATCAAAGATGACATGGCAGGTGGTTTGATGTTGCTCCACACTCCTTTGTCACACTTTCCCCATCTACAGTTTAAAATGGCACAGCCAAGTCGGCATGGCATTACTGTTTGTGTTATACAGTGTCTCCCTCTCTGGCCCTGACTGAGTAAATTAATCTGTATATTATGTGCTTAACTTTAGAAAATTAATGCTAAAATAAATAATCCAACTAATACCACTTTTATTAAAAATGACAAAATATACTGGAGGTAAGAGAAGGTCACCACTGACAACAAGCCTTTCAAAGTCACAGCATGTTTGCTATTGTAAAATCCCTTTTACAAGTGACACAAAGTAGCGCTGTGCTGAATTGGTGCATAGTTCCCACCTACATTGCTTTTAATAAAAAAAGAGAAAAAAACAAAAACAAATAAATGATCTTCCTTTTCACACGTACTATTCACTATGTGATAAGTTTACTGAAGTCTAACTGAGTTGAATTTTTTATGTTACTTGGCTCAAAGGTAACAAAAGCATTGACATTGGGCCGGCAGGCTTTGCTCAACATGTGTGCACTCTGAATTATTCACAAACACGCCCGGCTTTGATCAATTATTGGTGTATCACTGCTGTACACCTGCAGACCCATACTTAGACATCGTGATCTATCACCAGTGTCTCACATAGAGAAAGAGAGTGTGGGAGGGATTGGTCAGAACAGTGAAAATATTCTCAAAGACTTGTCACAGAAAGGTATGGCTGGCCTGAGGATGAGTTGCCAAATACGGTCCAATGGTTCTGATGAAACTACCAAAAAAACAAACACCTTTCTGTTTCTTGTGTGGTACACTACATTGTCGAAATGCGTGTCTGGTAGTTTTCAAAAGCCTGAATTTATTTGAGGTAGAAACCCCAACATACATCCGCAGTTTTCTGACGATAGCAGACTCTTCTTAACGTCAATATTAACCAGCGTGTGAGAGTTGGAGAAACAAGCAGTTTCAAACAGTGACAACAAACAGTGTTGGGCAAGCTACTCAAAGAAAGTAGTTAACTAAGCTACCGGTTACTCCACATCAGATGAAGCTTCACTAGACTAAAGCTACCTGAAGACAAAATATAACAAACTAAGCTGCAAAAAAATGGCAGAAGTTTAACTACATGTGAAGCTACTTTTTCATTTATAAAAAAGCCTAAATATAAATAAAATGATCCAGCTGTCTGCTAAGATTCTATTAGCGACCAAACAATCAGGTGTCTCCAACAGACATGTAATAGTAACCAACTAATAGTAAGTAATTATACTTTTCTGTAAATTTTTTTAAACAATAATCTTCCAAGATAGAATAAATGGGAGAATAGTATGTGCATGTGTGTGCTTTATTGGGTCCTGAAAAAATGCCAGTGTTCCCTATGTGTAAACAGTATTTCAGTATTTCTACACACGGCATTTTGCACTATAGTTTTTCTAGTATATGATGCTTTCTAATATGATTTTACTATTTAAATTGACTGTAATGTGCACACGTGAATGATAGAAGACACACAATTGATTTTTGTATACATTATGTAAATTTTTTAATTATGGCACCTCTCATGCAACAAATGCATCACATTATTGCAAAGAACTGATCTTCCATGCATGGCCTAGGTGGAAGATTTGCTGCTGTGAGCTGATGCTCTGAAAATGTAGCTTATGGGAAAGCTACCACACTACGTGGCCAAAAATGTAACTAAATTATTGAAAAGCTATCAGATTCAGAAAATAGTGTCGCTACAGCCACGCTATGCAGAAATGTTGTTAAACTAGTAGCTTTGCTAATTGTAGTGAAGCTACTGGCCAACACTGGAAACAAGACACGGTGTGGAGCACATGGTGGAGCAGCAGCAATGTCACTGACTGTCATTTCCATACCCAAACATGTTGTGAGTCTGTGTCATTTTAAACAACTATGAAACACTACTCAAATCAAATTTTGCTACATGTAAAATATTGAAGACCAGTAGTTTTAAGTTAGTTGAGTGAACACCGCGATCAACGGAGGGTTCTCTTCCCCTTTGTCAGCGGCAGCAAAGTCTGTCTATCAGTCTATTTTTTACATTACATGATCCAGCCCAGGACACTGAGTGATATTTTGCCAGTGGAGGCCTTGTTTATTTTATTACATATTAATTAATTAAAAGAATGCTTCTTTTCACATATTTGTTGTTGAATGTGATTACCTTTGTGTAATATATTTTATTGTGACAAATGTAAGTGACTATGGATTTGATCATTTTAGAGATCTAATCCATGAGTATTGTTCACACGGAAAGAAGTAAAATACATCAATTATATAAAAAAAAATCCAATACAAGATGTACTTGCTTTTTCCTCTGGGCTGATACATGAAGGTTAACTTTTTTTATAATAACCTATGTATAATGACTTTATTAGAACGTGAGAGTGTTGATGTGAAGGTTACCAAGGATCACAATAGAAATAAGCTTTTCAGCTTTTTTTTTATTGTGTTATTCTTTATATCTACATAAGAATGTGCATGACACACAGATCTCTGTATGTTATATTCCAAAATACCATATAATGTCTATCTATGTACCTAGAAACTGTGTGTGTGTGTGTGTGTGTGTGTGTGTGTGTGTGCATGTGTGTGTGTGTGTGTGTGCGCGCGCATCTGTGTGTGCGTGTGCACACATTTTGGTGTGCTGACGCATTTACCAGTTTGACCTCTCAATATGTCATTAAAATGTCTCCAGACCACAGGTTAAGGACTTACCTTTACAGCTGGAACTGGAGCTGGGGCTGAAAGCAGTTTGATGGGCTCTGGTAGCAATTTCATTAAGTTCTTCCTCATCCCTTTGGATCTCTGAGATGCTGCAGCACAAATAGAGTTGGAAGAATACACATTTAACCAAAAATGACAAGGGAAGATGTCTGCCTGTTTCATGTGTCCAGGCTTTTGTACTGTAACCCCCAAAAAGCATATAATTGAAATATAGACATTTGGATATTTATGCTATGATCTCTGACTATCACCAAAGCGACCGCCACTCAATAAAGGATTTACACAATTTAGTTAGGCCAAATAGTTTCAGACAAGAGGGTGTGCTCGGAGTTTTGTCTTGTCAGAGTAAATTTGGCAGTTTTGTTGCTACTGTCTTCTTGAGTTTTCACTCCTGCAGAGTTGTTTGGGCAGGGCTGGTAATACCATCAGAAAGCCAGTCAGCGTGCTGCATATGAATGTCTAATCTGACGTTTATTCTCTATCAGGTGGTTTTGATTTAGGCGATGCAAATTTGGAAATGCGTTTAGGCTTGGCCAAGCTGTCAAGAGCTTCTGATTTGCAAGAGTGTGATCCATGAAGGAGGGCCGACTTGATGTCTGTCTGTGGACTTGAATCACATACACATGTATGCCAGCACCAACATACTGAGTGCAAACACCAGGTACACTTCTACGCCAGAACAATTAAGCACCGTGACTTAAAAAAGTATAATTTCTGTCTGCAGGAAGTGTAGGTTTATATGTGGCTTTTTTTCCCAACAAATGCATTTTACTTGGAGACTATAAAATCCCTGTTTAACTTTATTACTATGTCAGTTCTACTCTATAAAACATATGATTTGTTTGATGGCATGTGCTGGTGATTTAATTGATATGTTTCTTAATGAGGTAGTGCAGTCCTTGTCAGTGCAGACAGCTTTACCTTCATGCACTGTAAAAAGAAAGCATGCTTTTCTTGTAAACTGCTGTCATGTAAGCAGCTGTGAACTTGAAAAATGTGGGATATGAAGGGGGCAGTTTTCCAAGCAGAACTAACAAAGGGCTTCCTCTGGACAATGCTGTCTACAGAAAAAAAGACAGAGAGAAAAAGACAGAATCAGTAGAGAGAGAAAAAGAGAGAGAGAGAGTAAAAAGAGGGAGAAAAAAGTAAAAGAGTGAAAGAGTTCACAGAAGCTACAATAGTGCCAACTTTCTGAGCATAAGGTAAAGCTAATTTTCCGCCGATCGCCTGTGTGCCACTTATGCCCGTATCTTTGTCATAAGCAATGCTCATTTAAGCATCAAGGAATGGGGGAATTTCAATAAAGATAAAACATACTTTATTTTCTCTGTGTGAGATGAGTTTGCTGTGGGGCTCTTGTGGGTGGTTTCATAAGCCTCGAGGTGATTGCCAAAGTTAATATGTGTTCCTGTGTTCCCCTTGTTACTGCAAGTTTATGAGGAAAATGGTGATACACTCCCATAATGCTTCATGGGTATAATATTGAGAAAGTAAAAAAAGAAAAGAGGACTATAAACCCCTCTTGTGCATGATAAACAATCTGATTTTTTAATAAGCGCAGCAGGGTCTGAAGTTGAGGTGGTGCTCTGACTCTAACAGCCATAATAATGACAGTTGTCCTCCGAGGGACTGTTAAAAGAATATTACTGAACGGGTTTGAGTGCACTGGGTCACATCTTGGAGCTAGTTTACTTGCAATCCTCCTGATCCCACTACCATAAGCACTCTTTGATGACTCCACAAAATGGAGGAGAGCAAATTAAAATTGTAATCGGCAAGACTCGTTCACAGTTTTGCCCCTTTTCACCTGAAGAAACAAAATATTCTTATTACTGAAAATTTGTGAAATCTTTCAACTCAAAATCTACACTAAACAAATGTTTTATTATTCTTAAAAACACATTAATCAAATGATACCACAGTTAACACATAACACAAATGATAACACAGTCTATGTTTTAAATTGTAGAAAGTGCACAATTCTATCACAGTACAATATATATATGTATCTCAGCAATACAAGGAACAACAAACTTAACTGGTACAGGGATTGATATGGTTGAGAAATTAATCTTAACGTATAGCTGGGTAGATTAGGCTTCAGGAATGCTGGGTGTCAATGTGTCTCTATCATACATTTAGGCCAAATAAAACAATACAAGAGAAATTATTGATGAGAAAGATGATATCAATTTTTGCCTAATAAGAAGTCATGCAAAGATTTGTCAGTTGTTCTACAAATTGTCGGTATAATTTTTTACTAATTTAACTTTAAAGCCTACAAACTTTTCCCGCGAAAGTGGGGTTAAACTTGTCACGAGACTGGTGTATGTGATGTTCATGTGTTAAAACAAAGCTGCGCTACAAGAGTCGCTGTTTCCCATCACAACTATCCAGGCACTTCATTGAGCAGCGCGGTTGTGTACTCCTGCCGGACCCTCGTCAGTATCGTTGGCTTTCCACCTGTCTACTCAGACGTTGACTGCACACAGCTTCACGCCATATCTCAGCGGACCGCGTGCGAGAACGCAATCATTCCCGCTTTGTCCTCACTAAACTTAAGTCGCTCAGCCGAGGAAGACGCTGCGGTGGTGACTCGGTCCATCAGATAGCCTACACTTACTTGTCACGCTTGGCATGGAAGATTTGAAGACCGAATCACTTGGACTTTCCTAGTCTGACTTGGTCGCCGAACGACAGAAAAGCGACCCTCCAGAGAATTTCAAAGATCATCCTATTTGCCTTGTCTTCCCTCTGCCGGCAGTTTTCACCACAGAGCGCGCACTCAACTCTCTCTCACTGTTTGAGAATTGTCATCCTTCCGCAAGTAGTCGGCGTGGGATCAACGCTCCAACGATTCCGAGGAGACAGTGGCGGGTCCTCGGAAAGGTAACTCAGATCATTAAGGATGTTTATGTGTATGCCTGTGTATTTTGACGAGTCAAATTTATATAAATGAAGCAGCCATTTTGTTTTACTCGTCGTTAAACTTTTTTTTCCTTCCGAAATAGCATCATAATAACAAGGTGTTCAGTAACAGGGGCACACGCTAACGTTTTCTCCCCAAATCGTGATTATGGAGCAGTAAGGTCTTCATGGTTTTGACAGTTGGTTGGGTCATTAATTAATAGTCTTCTACATAGACTACCATATGCTGAAATTATGGTTTTAAGCAGTGTGTAATGTGAACAACCAGTGTTGGAATGGCTCTTTAATCTTTTGGAAAGAAGACAAGATTGTAACCTACTAGAGAAGAGATAAATCAATTACTTAATGGTGGGTGGAGTGTGAACAAAATGTGTGATAGTTTGCCAAGGTCAATCATCTTAATAGCCTACATCTGATGTTGTTGGAGGATGGAAAGCCATTTAAAGATACCAACTTAAATAATGCTATCAAAACTAGACAACTTTTTGGTGCAAAAGCGGCTGGTGTCATTGGCACACCAACAGTTACACCAGTACATTTTCTTTCTATGTGTTGACTAGGCCATTCAATCTGACACATTTTTTTATCAGTTACTTTTACTTCAAACGTAGGCCTAATGGCCAAACACCGTGTATGTATGTATGTTGAGCAGCGAGATATGGAAGGATTTTGTTATGCTGATCGTTTCTCATCCTAATTGCAGATAATCAGCAGCATTCTTTAGAAAGTGTCCTCATGTAAACTTCTTCATGTAAACTTCCTATGGCAATCTATTTTTAAGGAGTTGTAAAGTCATGAAAGTGATATGCATCACTGCTACTGATAGCATATTAATATTCTCTTTTAATATCCTGTCATCCTTACACTTGATCATTAAAAGTGTCATGGCAAATGTGCACATGTGAGTGTGCACACACACACAAACACTCACACACACACACACACACGGGCAAAGTAATTTGCGAAATGCCACTGCATTGGCATTTGACATTACATTTACTCTAATTAGTCATAGTATAGTATGAACCACTTTTGCTACTGTAAGCAGTGTAATGAGTGCCCTATTCTAAAAACAGTAGCTTACTTTGACAATAGTTTTTTGTGAATCTGAATTAGATGTGGGAAGGGATAGAGCTATATGTCAGTCAGTCAAATCAATGAAATTGATGGAAGTAGTACTTCATAGAGATTATGGTATCTGTCAACTGTAACTGTGTTATTTGTCAGTAATGGGTTATTACAGACTGTGTTCAGGCATCTGAATGTGTTGGGTATTCTATCAGCAGGCTCTACTACAGTTGAGAGCCTTTACATAACAGGTGTCCAACAACACAATTAAGCGATCAATAACATAATGAGACAACTACAGAGCTTGAGATGGAGAGAGTGAGAGAGAGAGAGAGAAAGAATGTGTGTGTGTGTGTGTGTGTGTGTGTTGGGGTGGGGGGGGGGGGGGGGGGGTAGAGCGAAAGTGTTGTTAAATTGTAGGAGGGAGATAGAGAGATAAGTAGTAGATAGTAGAGTGATAGAGATTAAAAGTAACTGGGGGCATGAATCCACATGGAAAAAGTACCATTGAATATATTTATCAGCATTCATTGGTGTTTTGGTGGGATGAGCATTCCTCCAACTCAGGCCATGGTGGGTGTTATTAAATTGCTGGTCTCAGACATAAAGGTGAGCAGTAAGCTTTATTTTGTGCCACTTGGCCACTTGATGTATTGGATCACTAATCACTCACCCAGATTAATGATCATGTCACATCATTTGATGCCCTTATTGTACATTTGAATTTGTAGAAAATAATGGAAATTAGTTAAAAAACAAACAAACCTACAAATAGAAACACTGGCCTTGTTGTACCTTAATATTTGGACTGCTTATTTAAAAGGAAGGAAACTGTCCTGGAATTATTTTGTAGATTGCGTATGGTGTACCAAGCATCAAGCTACCTCAATTTTTTGTTCACACCTTAGAATTCGACCACTAGGAGAAAAGGAGAAAGTTAGTGACTGGGAAAGAGAGGACTAGAGTGTGTGTGTGTGAGAGAGAGAGTGTGTGTGTGTGTGTGTATGTCAGTGCGTGTAAGGGAGTGGGAGAAAGAGAGAGAGGGAGAGTGAGAGGAAGAGAACGGTCAAGCCTGACTCATTGGGGCAAGAGAGAGATAGTAGCTTGATCTCCACGTCTGAAGTCACAGTCGCCTCTGCCCTCATGAGCGATGCAGGGGATTAAAGATTTATCGACCGTTCACAGGGTCCAACCTTTACGGCAGCTTCTGAGGTTTGTTTAATTGCAGGTGGAGATCTCAGTAAAGGAGTGTGGGCTATCACTGGGGCTATCGCTGGGTCACCTTTGCCTGAGCCGTGATTAAGATTTAGGCCAATCTAATTAAAATTTCTCCAATTAAGAACACAGTGAGAAATTTAGGAAATCTGTCAGCCTCAAAGATCATCAAAATGTTTGTACTCTCTTGCCTGTTAACAGAAATTCAACAGGTAGCAATTTTTACATTTTTAAAATTGTGTACCATTGTAATACAGATTTTGATTGATCATCTTTGGGGCTTTTGGCATAAAATGAAATCATGACAGTAATAACACAAATGCCATATTTGGGGATAGGTAGACATTTTTTCAGCATGGAATTCATCTTGACATCAAGTGATGATATCAGGTCCCAGGCTACTTGATTGTGTTTTGCTGTGAGCTTCTTAGTGTGTGAGAATCAAAGAAAGAAATCACCTCTCTTCCGATGAGTGTTGTTAGATGAAAATCAATATCAATCAATAATAATCAATCAATGTGCCTGTGTACCTCCTGTTCATATTTTAAACTATAGATTATTATGAATTTTTTGCTGATTTAGAACTTCCATACTGTGCATGATTTTGAAAGCCACAATATAACAACGCCACACATTTGTTTTTCCTTATTGCTCTCCCAACCATACCTTTCATAGACTGTTCATAGGTGGGTTCAAGTGTATTAAATACTCCAAAATGGCAGCCTTATCAGAGGATATCAGAGGTGTACAGTACCAGAGTCCAGAGGAAAGCAAAGTTCACAGCCTATGCTCTATGAGCCCAGAACATGCATATGAACTGTAATTCCACAGAGGCCTCTAACTGAAGCTCTGACATTTATTCAGGGCTCACTGCTGGTCAGCCGGCTTTAATATCTCCACAGTGGAGTGTACTGAGTCTGCAAGCGCCGTGTGATGGAAAGGGCAGTCTGCTGTATGTTGAGTAGATGGGGTAGAGAGAGTTGAACTTATTAGAATTGCCAGATCTGTTGTGTGAGGGAGACACTAGAGACCCATGCCAAGAAAAGTGATCTGGCAGTGTTTTGTTCATATGGAGAGCATTTTTATTTTGTGTGTGTGTGTGTGTGTGAGTGTGTGTGTGTGTGTGTGGGGGGGTGATCTGGATGATGGGGTCGGTGGTAATATGGCGTGGGTTTAACCAATGTTGAATGGAGATATGCTGTGCAGGAAAACTGCAATTTAGTTTTAGGAGAAAATGCATTTTATCATAAAGAATCAGTTGTTATCTATGTTATATGCCCGCAAATAGACACATGTCTATATGAATTTCTGTTTTTGTGTGTGTGTGTGTTTTGTGTGCATGTGCATGACAGGAATACCTGCAAATAAAAATCAATACAGATGCTCTGTGTTCATGCTTGGCCTTCCATGGCATGTTTGATAAGAGATTGCCTGTGGGCTGGTCTCGTTTCTCCACTGCACGAAATGTTTGTGGGTCTTTATCACAGACTATTGTTTGCTTGCTTTGTGTCTGAGAACAGATGACAAATTGATTGATGTCTAAATTGATAAGTCTCCAGCCCCTGCCTATATCTAGGCATTAAATAAAGACACACATACAGTCAATATGAAGGTATCCAAACTCAGAGGAAAAAAAGAGGAAGAGAGAGGAGCATGGAGAAAATGTGGATAGAAAGAAGTAAAATTTCTGGCATGGATAATAGATGAGACTATAAGTACGAAGACACATGCCTAGTCTGCTCATAGTGCTCCGTCTGGCTGTCCTTGGGATTTTTTTCTCTCTTCTTTGTTGTCTTTGCGTGTTTGCATGTCTGTCTGTGCATGTTTTCTTCTGTGTGTCACATATTCATCAGCTTTGATGTGGTGTCTGTAATCAATATGCTGCCCCCCAACAATAGCTGAACTAGATAGAAAAATAACCTTAAAGATGAAAAGGTTCGAAAAAAGTAAGAAAGCGTGAGTGCTGGACACTCAATGTGTTAGAATAGCTGGCAAGATCAGACTATCTCGTGACATGATCTGAATTTAGGTGCGGTTCTGTGTTTGGATGAGATAGTTTGTGTTCTTGGGTGTAGGTGAGATGGCTTGAATGTTTATCTTGGCTTCAGTGAGTGACTGGAAAGACTTTGGAATCACTACTTTTCATGCCAGAGATGAAACTTTCGGCGATGAGCAGCTCTTGTCCCCCAAACTCACAACTTTTTCCTTTGGCTTAATGTATTTTCCCATACTCTCTGCCTTTGGGATAGACTTGGTGAGCAAGGGGTGGGAGGGTGAGAATTGCCCTGGTTTGTGGTGATAATTGGCTGCAAGCCTGCTCTTTTTCATGCCGTTTGACATTCATGACGGAGAAGTCGTCAGTGCAGCGCTCCGCTCTCCCCCGCATGACCCAGGGAGGCTGAGGCGCTATGGCGTGGTCCCCGACTGTCACCCAGCTCCTGCTGCGCCATATCAGGGAGGTGTAAACCAGATGTCTGTCGGCGGCGGCTCGTGTGGTGGGACCTAGGGGTCCCAGCTGTGTGGCATGTGAAGGAAGAGATGCTTTTTGGCACCTTTTAATGGGAAAAATAAGTTAGAGCGGGTTGAAGAGCTGCTTTAGAAAAGAAAGCAGTCTGTCTTTCTGCGCCCCCACCCCCTCCAAACCCCACTCAGTCCCTCACTTCCTACTTTGCTACCCGCTATCAAATACTTCCGCCTTTCCCAGCTTGAAGATGCACGGAGCACATGTACCGGTTCCTGCAGTTGTCTTACAGTTGGCTGAATGTGGCACTCATAGTGGAGCGGCAAATGACAAGAGAGGAGAGAAGCGGGAAAGACGGAGAGGAGGTTTAATTTGTGCCATTGGCAGAGGCTTTTGGAGAAAAGCACTGTGGCAGGTCCTGGCAGACAGTCTTGTATTATTTCCATGAATGAAATGAGTTGGAGTGTAATGCCTGTGAGAAGTCTTTAATTTTGCTTGGCAGGCAGGAAATTGTCAAGTCAGGCGCCTGTGCTAAAACACTATTGAGGTCAACAGAATGTTAAAATGTCAGAGTGCTAAATAAATAAATAAATAAAATTAATCGAATATACATATATATATAGTGTTATTGTATATTGATCTTGATGCTGGAGGAAAATATATTAACCTTTCTGTGGAAGTTTGTGATAACGTCGGGGTATCTGATAAATGAGAGTTTAAATTAAAAAAAAAAAAAAAAAAAGCTTTGTGTTTAATGCTTCGATTTTCATTCAGGTGTCTGCTACCACAGGTTCTGTAATTAAAGTTTGAGGCCAGACAGTCAGCTCAGTACAAGTGCAAATTTGAGTCTTATGGTCGTTATGTTTATGCCATGGTTCCATGCCATTTTTATACTTTGAAACTGTCTGTGAAAGAAATCTGTGATGTTCATCCTTTTTTGATTGTGTCCAAACATCTCATGTCTGCAGGCAACTTTCTACATTCAAAACTAGCTGGGACTGTCAGACTTTGATAGGTCTGCGCAAGGCTTTCAAAAGTTGATTGCTCCAGATATAGTTTGCCTCTGGTTGGCACTATTTTGCTGATTGCTCTTCAGTCCAAAACCTTTTAACCATAGTTTACTATAACTGCCATGGCAACTTTCACCATCAGAAGAACTTTGTACAAATGAATTTAGAAATAGACGTGCCGCTCCAGGAGGAAGCCTGTTAACCAATGAGCGTTAGTGCTGAATAGTTGGTGATCATTTACCATAGGGATGTATGTAGATCAAGAACAGATGAGGAGAACACACTACTGGACTCCTTAATTTCTTCATCAGGTACATTCAGAGATGATCTCATAGGCTAACCATTACTACACTCTCTTTCTCTCTGGGTTCGGAGGTTTTTGCATGAGTTAATATACGATATCAACATCAATATCTCTTCAGTTTTCTGTGCATCATGGTGTGCCAGTTTGTGTGTGATTGAATATGGTTAAGCTTATGGTTATGTTTCCTTAGCTGACTGATGGTCAAGTTATGCTTCTCCAGTGAAGCAGTGGTGTCATTATGCAGAGCCTCTATGGCACCATGAGTGCCTTTGCAGAGTCCTTTGCGTCACCTGATGTGCACCTCCAAAGAATTTTAACTTTGTGTTGCGACGACACAGACTGCAAGTGAGGATTTTCTGATTGTACAATGCCAAGGCTATATTTCATATTTCAAAAAAGTTTTGAAATCAACTCCTCTGTCAGCAGGCTGTACACTGGGCAGTTATGAGAAATTCACCTGCGAACTGAACGTTACATGGCAGTAAGCTCGTAAATAAATCAGATGTATTTTGTCCTACAATAAAGAAATGCACACTGTTTATTTGCAGCATTCACAAAATGAAAGCCAAACAACTTTTTTAAATATTGTATACAGCCAATGGGTATATATATATATATATATATATATATACACAATTATATATACACAAGTCAGTGTGTTTTGTCATGGTATTGTCAGTGTGTCACTGTAAGCTAGATTGGTTGCTGTCATTGAATGTAATTTATTCTATTCTTGCTTATTGAATACACACGGTTACTTCAGCCGAATAATTTTTATTGTTGAGGAGATATTAAATCACTCTTGTGTTATTGCGAGATCTGGTGCTGTATGGTAATGTTACTAGTACCAGTTGTCCAGATTGTGTTGACAGCCTTCAAAATTCTAGAGGGAAAAATGCAGACTTTAATGATGAAAATAATCACTGCTACAAAAACAAAAATCCATTAGTCATTCAGTGAAATTCACAATGGCATTTTAATTCAAATCGGCCCGAATGACACCCTGAAGCTCTACATCCCAAAATATGATCCATTATTACCATGCTCTTTCATTGCCCTCTTGACTGCAAACTTACTGTGAGGATTTTGTCATTTGTTTCAATCGCTCCAGCTAATGTGCCCACAGCCTTTAGCCATCTGAATAGGTCAAATGGATTAGCTATTCTGCCATTTATATGCTGTTGATATTGTTTATGGAAATGCTGGGTGGTTAATGTTAACTGCTGGAAGAGGGGTATGCTATGCCACCCGTGAGAGCAAGTACACCACAGGCAAATGTCACATATGTAGGCATGACCGAAAAAAAAAAGCAGGCCTAAATATTCTTCTTTCAGCTACACATCCTGTCACAGCATCAGTGTTGAGATGTTTTGGATCTAGACAACGTGTGCAGTAACCCTCAGCGAACCACAGTTGCCATCCGTGCTGGGCAGTAAGTCCAAGATGCACAGGAGTAATTACTGACAGACCTGCCCAGATAATAGTGACCCACAAACCATCGTGAAAGTGGAGCAGAGCAGAGTGAGGTCTAAAAGAGCCCTCAATTACGGCTTCATTCCAGAATAGATTGGGATAAATATAGGCTTTTGGAATATAGGGGGATGAGCGCTGGGCTGCCATGACAAGCTCGCTGTTGAACAAATGCAGCTATTTTGGTGTGCTGCCGAGAGGAAAGATGTGCAGCTTCGAACTCATAACGGCGTGCTGTCACCAACCAGCCCGCTTTTGTTTGTTTTCATCTGTTTTGCGGGCGATGGCTTCGACTTTGGCAGCTTAATACCTTGCCATTAAAAAAAAAAAGAATCCAGCTCCTAAAGTCTACAGTACGTTATAAGCCATCACATCACACAGCATAGTCGGCAAAGCCCAGAAATATGAATTGTTTATTAATAGCCCTCTCCCTAGACAGTAAATATAAGGTGTGTCTACTCTGGAAGTTTAATTCAAATAATTGATTCCATCCCGACCCTAAATGATTGTGTAATTTCCCAGCTGTGGATCGCCTCATCACCATTTGTTCAATATATATTTTTTTTTTTAAAAGAAACTCTTGGCAGGCTTTCAGGAGGATTGGCATGCATGTTAGACCATTATGAATTTCCCATCTATAAATGCAGTGTGCTATGAGGTCAATAGCTACTTGGCTTTCCCTCTGCCTTTAGTTGTAATTGGATTCCACATCAGTCTGATATATAGGGAAACCATGGCAGGGTCGAGTGTGTTGGGCTCACTTGGTGATGGCTCTGCTGGATCAAAATGTGTGTGTGGTACATGTGTGTGTACTTTTGTGTGTGTGTGTGTGTGTGTGTGTGTGTGTGTGCGTGTGCATGTGCATGCATGCATGTGGAATCCGAAGCTTGTGAACTTCCTGATATGTGAGCCTGGCTTAGATACAATATGTGGTAGGGTTAGTGTTAGAGAGTGAGTGTGTGTGTGTTTGTGCGCGTATGTGCGTTTGTGTGTGTGTGCATGTGCAAGAAGGTGTGTGAGGAGTGGGCGTCAGTGTGAGGCTGTGAGGTAGACTACTGCCAGTTGGTGTCAGTAGCACACTAAAGTGGTGCTGGTGTTGAAACAGCTACAGGATCATGTCCGGAGAGTACCACTGTTTGGGCCTCAGAAACCATAGCTGAGCTGGAGTGGAGAAGAGAGGAGGATAGGACATTCAGCCCTATTATCCACTTGAGTGGATGAACACAAAGATCATGCATTGGGATGATATCACAATAATTACCTCTACTTCCTTTTTAATACTGTGTATTGATTGTAATATTTTCAAATGCATCATCAGTTTCCCCCAGAAACTCTCTCTCAGTCTCTTTCTCTCTCATGCTCTCTCTCTCTCCTTCTCTCTCTCTGTGTCTCTCTCTCTTTTTCTCTCTCCTTCTGTGGAAACATTCATGCACCATTACAGTGTGTTTTTGTTGGCTCCTTAATAGAATGGAATTGATTAGATCCAGTTTACTTCTCACTAGATCTCTCTCATCTTAGATTCCTGCACACTCAGCCCACTGGAAATGGACTAAAGTTCTAGCTGATGGTGTTACACACATACAGTGTGTTAGGCCAGGGTGGCCAAGTTCATCTGACCTTTATTACATCGATGTCCGTTGAGACTGGACATATGCTGCATATAATGGCAGTGTAGCAGGAAATGAGTTTTGCACATTTGAAATCTCTCAATACATACATGGCCTACCTTGGAAAACTGGTCTGGTGTGTTTTTATCTTTAAAGATAAATAAGGGGAAAATGGAATCAGTTTTGTGATATGTGGCTCATTAAATCTGTTCTTATGCATATTACTGTCAGGTGTCCTCCACAACTGACTCTGCTGTATAGCCATGGAAGTGTCCAGAACATGACACATGGAGTGAGTGAGAGATGTAACAGTCTTTGATAAATTGTTTTTAAATCTGAACATAATCTTATTTGGACTAAATTTCCACAACTCTGAGAGCAGTCATCTATTCTTGGGTATCACTTTACATGACCTGCCCCTCCCCAGCTTCTAACTGCGTTAGGACCCAAAGTAAAGTGGTCATTAAGCCTGTATTTCTCTCTCTCCCTCGCTCTCACTCTCCCCGTCTCTCTCGTTCCCTCTCTTTCTCTCTCTCTATCTATCTCTCTCCCTTCCCTTTTCCCTCCTTCTCCCCCACTCTGCAAGTAATGTTGCTAAAATGCTCGTGCCTGCTGATGATCCTCCTGCCCATTTCTGTATTGCTTTTCAGCTGGATGGCAATGCATCAAAACATAAAGCATTTTGGGCCTCATTAAAGGGGCATTATAGCGTGGGCCTGAGCGGAGCACTGGAGTAATCCCAGTGATGAATGGTGTAAGCGATCCTGAGCGCTCCGCCGCTTAAACTATGTTAGCACGCCTCGTGGCCGTAAGAGCAAGACCTGCGGAGGAGGAGGAAGAGGAGGATAAAGGACATGGAGCCCTGACCCCCTACCCCCCAACCCCCCACCTTCACTGTCCATCCCTTGCTATCAGTGCGTCGTTAGTGTCCACTTTGGTCTTGGGATGAGAAACTCCATCCTGTGTGCACACCATAATAGATAAAAAAAGACATGACTCTCTCTCTCCCCCCTTCTCTCTGATTTCTTTTCTTTCAGCTGTCTGCTGTAAGCCACCAACGATGGTATTAGGCTAGGTAGGGAGTGAGTGCCCGCTCTCTGTTTCTGAGAATGTCTTTGTCTTTGTTTAGGCATGGGCACGTCCAGTGCAGAGACAGCTGTGGGAGACATTCTAACATGATTACCTGGCACTTTGGCCTTTGTAACAAACATTACTATAAAATATACAAATGCACACAGTATTGCTTGGTAAAATCTACTGTGGCCGCAGTAGGGTCCATAAAGCTGTGATTATTCAAGCGCACAATATCATAGCTAAATAAACTCCTAAGCAGAGTAGTTCATGCCATGGTTCTGATTGTGATCCCAGTGTGAAAATTCATTATAGTCTGTTGTCTGTTCAGATGACTTGTCATTGTCTTCTGTGGACTATTTAGTCACACATTAGTTTAAATATATTCACTTCAAGTCATCTTCAAATTAAATTTGCTCCTCTAAATAAGCTATTCATTATTCTGGATACTGAAATTGATATATAGTGTGAGCAAATTGAAACCTCTGCAATGGTTTCTCTCTCTCTCTCCCTCCCTTTCCCTCACGCTTTCTTTTTTTTTCTCCCCTCTCTGTCTTTTTCCTCGCTCTACTCCCGCTGTCCTGATTTTGATAAGCACTGATCGACTTCCTTCGGAGGTTCCTAGATTACTTAACAAATCGCAGCGTTAGTCTATCGACCGGCCCCTTAAAGAAGATTCCCCTCACTGAGGTCTGTAGTGTTTTAAAACTCTTAGCTAAATGCAGTATAATCACCCCTCCTGCCTCCCTACAATTGATTTCAGATCCCATTGCACTGAAGCCTGTGTTATCTGTCCCACACTAGGCAAAGCCATACTGCATGACCAGTAACAATGTAGGCCACAGTATTTCCTGGAGATACCAGATGAGGAAGCTTAAGGATTTGTTTTAATAAAACACTGTTGTGGTGCACATACAATTAGGAAATCTATAGTTTTGGAGGTTCAGTTCTGTCAGCAAAGCAATATACAGTACATGTGGGAAAGGCTTCTATTGGTGTCTCCAGTGACTGGGATGGTTCATGTGTGGGAAAACATTCCCATGGGTTGTGTTTCTTTACATACTCTTTTATTTGTTGTTACGAGACATTACCATATCATGCAGAGTTGTACATCATTTTTGCCTTTGTTAGAGCAGTAGTAATCGAACAAACCATGTGTCCAGATTTTTTTCTTCCTTTTTGATGGATGGTAATCAATGAAAGTAATATGCACTCAAATTCACATAATATGCAATTCGCTCACAGTGCCATACACTGTAAACATGTCAGCAAAGACATTCTATTGAATGTAAGAAGATGTGATGATATTTTCTCTATGTGTGCGTGTGTGTGGTGTGTGTGTGTGTGTGTGTGTGTGTGTGTGTGTGTGTGCGCGTGCGTGTGTGCGCACACACATGTGTGTGTGCGCGCACACATTTGAGAGAGAGAGAGAGAAAGAGAGAGAGAGAGAGAGAGATGATAACCTGCTTAGATCTCGAATGCAGCCCAGAATTTCTGCTTGTTTTCTGTGACTGGTCACATTATCACACTGCATTAACATATACTGTATGTACAGTAATTGTACAGAATTTAGGACCAGTATCACTTTCTGTGTTTCATGTATTTATATGTGTTTCATACACAGTATTTATTTCAAATTTCAAATTGATTTATTATATTTGTTAAAATTTATAATTTATTTCTGTTTCAAATTAGTATGTTCTGTTTGAAAATGAAAGGAATGTATTTTGATGTCATACTAAAATTGTATATGGATGTGTTTTGCCTATAATCATGCAATTACTATTTTATATTCAGTGTTTGAGATAAAAACACACACACAGCATAAAACACTGTGTTACTCCTTTATCAAGAACTCATATGCTATGTGTTATACAAATAGAAGACTTCATTGCACCCTTGTCACACAAAGCCTTTAGTCTTGTTGGCTAGTCTGCTTTTTTGTGTGTGTGAGCGCTGCCATGCCTCTTAAGTTTGTCTGATTGAGCGGACATGGTTGTCCTGCTACCCAGTGTTTCTGCATTCTCTCCTGTCTTGCTAGAAGAACCGCAGTGTCACCATCCGTCTCACTGTGTTTACAATGAACAGTAAAGCTGCTAAATCCCTGTGTTCCTGTGGCAATTTAGATCACTGTTTAATGATATCAGGATTCATAGAAGCACCCGTGTTTAAAAAATAGTATTCTCTCTCTCTCTCCCTCTCTCTGTATGTGTGTGTGTGTGCGTGTGTGTGTGTGTGTGTGTGTGTGTGTGTGTGTGTGTGTGAAGATCATTTTTATGTGTCTTTTCTTTTTTGTGATGTGCAACCATTACACTGTTTATTGAGTTGTCATGGTACTCTGGGGTTTTCTTCATCATTAATTAATAAATTTAAATTGCTCACAGAGTATCTGGAAAGGCACTTTTCACATTATGTGAAGTTCTCTTATTTGAAAGATATTCTTATCCAACATGACATACAAATTAGAAAGAGTGAGCTATCTACAGACATGCCATTACCTCTCTAAACCAACTGAGTGAATTAGAGGGAAAATAAACAGTTCTGTCATATGTTGGGTCACCACAAAAATACTAATTGTATGGGCACAAATGTACTTGTACAAATGCATCGCCAAAGTAATTTCTCAGATTAAAGCTATTGGTTACAGTCCATCAGAACCTTGCTGTTCAGAATTACTTAATAGTTGAACCTTGAAATGCATTTCAGTTGGTGAGAAAACAGCAGACTGCTTCATATGTACATGCCAATATCGTATTCCTCCCCATCAAAATTTACACCATGATTCGTTTTTCAAATAACCTCTTAGTAACCTATGGATATGCCACTGACCAGCCTCAGAGATCTTAGATGAAGCTGAAAAATCCTTTTTTGTCCAGGAATTTGGATGAGTGTGGAAGCCCAACCTCTGCACTGCCTGACTGTTAGTGGTGATGTTCTTACTTATATTTTGATCATGAGCGTGCTGGTCTCTGATTTGCCACCCTAAGTGAGAATGACTGTGTGGTCCACGGCAGCAGCCTCACTAAGACACCTTTATGAGGTGTCGTTAATATGTCACCAGCGCTGTCTGTGAAGACTCGTTTTCTGTACTTCATCCTCTGTCGCTCTCTCTCTTTATGTGGATGTGTGTGTGTGTGTGTGCGTGTGTTCTATTCTGTGACGTGTGTATATTTCACAGTTTGTAGTTCACAACAAGAGCGTGTTACTTTTATTGTCACACTTACACATGCGCTTCCTTTATCATATACTGCCTGAAGTCCTTGATTGATGTCATCACAAAGATTTGAGCATGACAAAGCCCTCCCTGTCCACTGGGAGAAGTCGAGCCTTAGCTGCGTGACACACACGGATCTTTACCCACCAACCTGAGGAATGGCATAGGCTTATGCCGACCTCGCAGCATGAATCTCATTCATCATTTTCATTGTGCTGCTTTTCTATTTCTCATCTCCGGGTTCATAACAGTATGCACCCATGCAGAAGGAACACTAATATACGAGGTCAAAACATTGATCACTGTACAACAATTTCACATGTTTTATTAAGCAGCCACCAGCCTACCTTGTTTGAACCCAGAGTAATGCAGTGACATGAAGGCTGCAGATTTTATGCCTTATGATGCCTTTATTGCGCTACAGGATGGGATTTGTGTGAGGGAATCAATAAGCTATTGTACACTAGGGCTGGCTGTTTGAATCTTTATGGGTGACACAAGGGTTTTAGATTTCCATCTGGTCTCTGTCTTTTCTTCCTTTCATTCTATCTCTGTTTTTCTCTGTCACTCTTTTCCTCTCTCTCATTCCCCCTCTCTATTTTTCCATCACAGACATTCCTGTCTGTAACAGACATATTTCCCTGTTCCCTTAGCAACTGAACACATTTCAGTATGATTCGCTCAACATCCCTTTTATTATAATGAAGGCTGTGACATGAGAACAGGCTCATCAGCCAGCCAGAGCAAGATTTCAGACCCCCCCACCACCTCCCCTTTCACGCCGCCACCCTTTGGCGGGACTCTCTTAATCAGGGCTCAAGGAAGAAAAAAGGAAAGAAAACAAAAGGTGGTGGATGCTGGTTCATAGTAGCCCCTGTGATACCCATCATGCCCTGAGCCTCTGTCTGTCATGTGCACAGGTCCATTTTTTTGTAGCTGCTTTGTCATTGTTCGCTCTCTGCATCACTCCTGCTTGCTCCATCTGTTCCAGTTGACCCGGTGGCTTGCCCTTAGCCGCCACAATCTGTTGGCGCCATCAGCACTGGCCCTTGAAAGGTGCCACCGCGTAAATACTGCACCTGCCTCACCTCGCTTCGCCCTGATCCACTCTGCTTTGCTTGCGCGTCTGTCCCTCACAGGGCTTGTGCCCTTTGTTCCTCAGTGTGTATGCTGATGCCAGGCATGTCCTATGACCTGTCAGGGAAGCAGGTAGAATGAAGGTTCTGTAAAATATGTGTGTGTGTGTGTGTGTGGGTGTGTGTGTGAGTGTGTGTGTGTGATTTATTGTGTGTATCAGACCATGAGAGTATCCTATTAACTTTTACTTACTTACTACTTACTTACTTAGTCTGTTTGTCAAAGGGGGTTACCTTCAGTTTCTTTTTATGCGTATTTATTGTTTGAAAATCATTCAAGAACACAAAGCCTGTGTTGTATATGCTATGACTTTAACTGGCTTTGTTACCCATTTGTCAGTTCTGCTTAAATACATCATGCCTGAGTGTATCTGGTCACAGAGGGGAGAGAAAGGGGCCTCTCTCTCTCTCTCTCTCTCTCTCTCTCTCTCTCTACTTCTGTATCTGTCTGTAAAGTATTTGCTGCTGTGGTAATCTCAGTATTATGTTGTCCTTGGTATCAAAATCTTTTTTGTAACAGGGGACATTGATCGGGCATGGATGTTCAGCTACAGTAGCAAGCTCTGTATTATGGCCCTCTGTCCCGCCAAGGCGATTTGGAAGTGGAACTGATGGAATTAAAAAAAAAAAAAACAATCAAGAAACAAAACTAGCTGTGTGTGAACACTCCCTGCACACTGTTTCTAAGCCTGTGGATGGATTTTGGTCTGTTGTGAAGTAAAAAGCGTGTCTGGCATTTCAGGCAGCAAACACAACAGATCCTCCTAGATGGAATTTCACCCCTCACAAAATAGTCCAAACTCTGTTGTAACCTGACACGGTACTAACTATCCATGATGTCACCCAATCTGTGTCTGCTCCTATTGCTTTCACTTCTTCATCTGTTTTTCACACAGGCCTACTGTTTTGGGTCTGGTATTTTCGGTTAGAAAGAATGAAGTTCTATTGTGCCTGTGCTTCATTTAAAAATGAGCAAGAGGCTGTTAAAATAGTTGTAATGCATGTCCACACATTTCATGTAGGAAAAACACACCAGAACCTTCGCCAATTTTGTTGTTAAGCTCACAGCAATTTAAAACAGCTTCAGAGCAGCGCTGGGAAGAATATTTCCATAGTTTTCAGCCGCAATCATGTGTAGCTAATGCTTTTTGAAAAACAAACAGCAAAAATCACAAGTTAGAAGAGACGGAAGTGTATTGCTACCCTGTTCTTATTTACAGCCGGCACCTCTACATGAGTTTGCATTCGGTTTCCTCACCGTCTCATGAGTGGGACAAGCGTAAGACAAGCATGTCTATCTACTCAGCCCTGTCTGAAGCAAGTGTGCTGTGTTCTGAGTGGTAGAGTCAGAGCTTTAAGGCTTTGGCATTTACCCTTCTGACCCATCCCCTCCCTCATTCTAGGTATGAAAGTATCCTGCCTGTAGCACTCGTGGGGACCCATCAGTTCTATTTACTACCTGTGTGAAGTGAGGGCCTCCTCATTTGCGACCTGCCATAACCAGGTCCATCATAGTCAAAGGAGGAAATGGGCTCCTTTAAGATGGAGCACGCTACCCACTCATCTCCCAACACAGGCTGTTTGTCTATTTATCTGTTGGCTCTTTTAATGGAAAGAAACATGAGACATGCAATGCATTCGCATGCAATTAGTTAAGTGATTGCAATTCACTGTTAAATTACAGTTCACTAATATGACTTTGCCTTTCAGCAAAGGTGGGGCATAGGCATGCGCTGACCAGTCTGTAATGGGCGAAATGTCAGTTGAGGAATGGGAGAGACAGAGAGAGAGAGAGAGAGAGAAGAGAGAGAGAGAGAAGCCATAAAGTGTGACTACTGAAGCAGAGAGAGAGGTGAAAATTGAATTAGCTCAGATGAACAGCACTGACCAGGCTGGACTGCCCAGCACTAATTATAGGAGTATAATACGAGCAACACACAAACCCATAGTAGTTGTGATGGCTGTGCTTGGAAAGAATAAAATGTAATAAAAGCCAACTCCAGTTATGGCGTTTAAATAGATGCTGAGAATAAATTAGTTTTTGTGATGTGAATGCCCTGTTGTTGATGTTATGAAGGCCCTGTTCAACATCTGGAAGGCCAAACACATCAGTGTATACCAGTGAATAATCAAACAGCCACTCCTGGGCTTTTTGAGTACCCACAGTCACTGTGTAAATCAGATGGTTAATGAAGACTGGGGGATGGAGCATCATTTTGATGTTATGAACTACTGGAATAACGTCTCATATGGACATTGTGTTAGCAGTAGACCATAACGTGGATATCTCTTCAGAGCTGGCTTCGTCCGTGCCGTGGCAGTGTCTGTATCAGTGGTTCCTGCTATGGAAATTTTAAAGTTGCATTTGTGTACATTCTCCAGTTTTGTCTTAATTTGAATCTAGTGATCTAGTTGCCATTGCCTCCAATCTCTCTTTGTTCATGTGTGAGTTAAATTCTCAAGGCTCAGTTGAGTGTGTGTGTGAGTGTGTGCGTGTGTTGTGTATTGGACATGAGTTGGGGGCACTGTAAGCTATTAAGGACATATGCTGGTCACATCCTCCACTGGGTTCTGTTAATTGAACATTTCTTTTGTGGCTCAAGCTCCCTCAGTAATTGCACTGGCAAGGCCTGATACAACTCATTAACATCTTCACACAGAGGGGCCACACACACACACACACACACACACACACACACACACACACAATCCATGCACACACACACACACACACACACCCTCCAACAATACTGCAATACTTCTCTTCACACATAGGTATGCACAGTGTGGAAAACAGGGTCTCTTTTTCTCATACACACATAATATAACCCAACCCACTCCACCACACACACACCAAATTTCCTGTGAGATAGAATGAAGTTGATACAGAAGCAAAATGTGCCCACTAGTGTTTAGCCACTTATATTATGGTGAAATAAAACAGTGATGTGAACGTGGGTTGTGTGTGATTGATGACATTTTACTTTGTCAAGTTTGATTTAGGAACCTTTCCTACTGCACATGGCACAATTTTTTATACTTTATGGTGCCACATTTCTTTCATCTTGTAAACAAGTCACACACCCATACAGGATAAAAAGATTAGAAAAAGAAAATGACCTACAGCCTCACCAGTGTCCTGTGTTGCAATATTAGGAACTGCGAAGCTTAACTGTTGAGCTAGGTTCTGTCTTTGTCCGTGCTACACCTGTCCATTAAGTCTCATGAACATCAGTAGAACGTTTGTTTTGTAATACTACACACAGATATCCACGCTAAAAGCACGATTATTACAGGGGTAAAAATGGACAGCTTTGTAAAAAAAAAAAGTCAATAAGAGAATTTAGAAAGTCATGGGCATTACAAAATACAAATTGTATGCACATTTAATGAGCAGTGGTTTTATGGTTGTGTTTGCAGCCTTTAAAATGCATGGATGTGACTCAGCTTCATATAGCCTGTGTTTTCTGTCATACCTCTGGTGTGCTCCTCTCATAGTTTTGTTAAGTTTGGAAGGGTTTAGTTGCAGCGTACAGTTGTTGTGTGTTATGGATATATGTCGAGGAATAGTCTTGTAGAGAATAGATTTAAATGTAACAGATTATTACATATCCCTAATGAAACTTCAGAACAATGAAGTACAGTGATTTACTGTAATTTACTGAGGTAGACATCTTATGACTGACAGAGAGAAGAGAAATGGCAAGGGTACTGGAAGGAAGAACAATGTTGTTGTACATTATCCCTTACGTGTCTGGATTTCCCACTCTGTTTTACATGGCTGTTGTTATCACTTTGCAATGTGTCAACAAAAACTCTTAACTTCAGAATAAGTAGTTAGCACATCTAAGCACAGCAAATACACATATAACCCTGTCACAATAAAATCCCAAACTTGTAATTAGCTAGATCCAAGTGGAGAAAACCCGCACAGCACGCCATAACATTCAGTGTGCTGGTTCAGCACTTATAATTTGTCAAATGAAAAATGTGTCAAGACACATTAGCATTAACACCTGCAGCAGATATTAGCAGCTGGCCTAAATAATTACCAGTCAGTAAAAATAAACATTCCAGGTGACACAGAATTCTTTTGGCAGTGTTAGTGACTACTCAGATGATTTTTTTCAGTGGGAATTGTGATAGCATGTGTAGGGCCATGAACACAGTGCAGTTTGCAAGGGCAGGATCTGCTATACTTCATCTGCTGTACAGCCCATCGCAAAGAGGTAGACTGTTGTGCCGACAGGTTGTGACTTCCTGCATGACCACACAGGAGAAGAACAGAGACACAAGCAAAGATCCCAAAAGTTACCAAAGGGTGGTGTTGTGGGCTGTTTAGCATTATGTAGGATGTAGTGCATATAACCTCTCTTCTCTTGAATATCTGTGAGAAATGAGGATACAAACAGGGTTCACCTTTGCCTCGGGTCTCTAATAGCACATGGGCTTTACAGTATTACATATGCGTTGCTGTCATTGGAAGTAAATAATAGCAGTCTCTGTCTTTGAAGGTTGTGATCTATGGCAGACGCACCAAAGTAATTAATTGCTTTTTATCATTTAGCTTCTCCATTTGACTCTCCTGCACAATAATTTGTGTTAGTATGTTTGATTCCACCTTCCCTCGTTGTCTTTCCATGCTAATGAGTAGCTTACAGATATACTGTTAGCTGTGGGAAATGAGTCAGTAGAGACTAAATAAATGTGTGAGTAATGCAAAAGCAGGATTTGTGGATCTGTGTGAAAAATGGCAGTAGGGGAGAGGGTTTGCAGGATAAATATGTGTGTTTGTGTGTTGAACATGATTGAGGCCATCCTTGGTGAAGAGAATGCAAGCCTCATGCAGCGTAACGCCACATAAACACACACACACACACACACACACACGGACACACTTACACACACACAAACACACCACAGTTTCACAGAAAATAGCCTCAAGGCTAACTTATCAACCTTCTGCATTCCATAGTTTTTAACTTTGAGCATGAAGCCCTAATGAGTCCCCTAATAGCACCAGATTCATGCTCCTCCGTGCAAGAGCTTAATAACTCCTCAAATTGTAAAACTAAATCACCATTTCTCTCTCTCTCTCTCTCTCTCTCTCTCTCTCTACTCCTCCTGGTTTTCCTTTATACAGACTCCTCATCTTGTAGTGAGGGTAGGCTGGGAATATTTTCCCTGTGCTGTAGGAATGTTTTTTATTGTCTTATTAGTGTATAGCAAGTGGTGAAGTGAGCATAGAGATTATTGAATTCGTCCTTGGGCAAATGTGAAGAAGAGAAGGTAAATGCACAATGCTGGCAGTGCTCCACACATGAAATAGAAGTAGAATGCCAATAGAGGAGCTGATTGAAAGAGATTTCTGGGAAATGAGAAATAGCCAAACATTCTTAAATGTGTTATTCCTGTCCTTGTGGTGCTGGATTGATTTTACTGCCTATGTGTAAAGAAAGGAAAAAAACTGGGAGGTCATAAACAGGTAAAGAGGGTGAGCATGACAGGAAAACAGCAAGAGGGAAAGATATAGTGTGTGTTTGTGTGTGTGTGTGTGCCGAGATTGTTTTTCAATATTTCTTCGAGAGGATTTTGGAGCAGTCAACTACATATCCACTGAACTGAACACCTATCAGACATCTGAAATAGAATCACAATGCTTCAGGTTCTACAGTCCTGGTAATATTCTGTTCCAATGAAATTCTATTAATTCTATTCATTCTATTGATTATGTCCAATTCATTTTAAAAGTCAGTTGACTGGTGGGATAAAAGTAAGGCATGGGACTTAAACGTGTGGATCCTGCTTGGGTAAATCATGCACACTGGCTTATGATTGGTTGATCCAGGGCTTGATCTTTGTCACTGTGGATTCCCTCTGACTCTGTTTGTATTGACCTTCTACACATTAACCAGAAATACGTAATCGTGGAAGTGACAAACACAAGAACATAGTCAGGGAAGATACAGCGATATGAGGTGAGACAGCTGCTGTTGAGCATAGCAAGAGCAAGCTGGAATCCAACAAAAGATCTTATTGTTTGCTTGGAACATCTGTTTACCTTAGTTGCCCATAATTGCCTTGGTAGGCAAGGAAGTAGAATTTCATGATGATTGGGTATTTCCGGTCAAGCATACGGAAGTTGTGGAAAAGGTTCATTTAGGCAGCAGGAAAACAGCAGCACGATCTTAACTCCTTGAACTGTGTATGGCAGTGATCCAGTGTGTTGTTACCATGCATGGGGAAATGGATATGTTGATAAATTCAGGCCTGGACCAGGTGAGATATACCTGGTTGAAATTGACAGCCCCAGTAAGTGTAGCCCTCTGGTGCTTGTATTGTTGCCTATTTAATACCTCCCACAGCTCTGATACAATGGTGTCCGTGTTGGGTAGTGGAGGGATATAGACAGCAGTGAAGATTACAGATGTAAACTAATGGTAGATAGAAGAATCAACATACGATTTTTTGGTGTTCCAGAAGAGGCAAACATGACTTGGACCACTTCGCACCACTTGCTGTTTCTCATGATGCGTACTCCACCACCCTTAGACTTTCCAGAATCCTCTGTCCTATCAGAGTAAGTAGCAGAGAAAAACTCTGCTGGAGTTACACCAGAGTCCAGTACAAGTTCAGTCTGCCATGTCTTGGTAAAGCATAGGATGTTGCAGCCCCAGATATCTCTTTGAAACTATATCCTTTTTGTGAGTTCTTCCATCTTGTTCTCAAGAGACTGGACGTTGGCTAGGAGATTGCAGACAGTTGAGACTTGTGTGCCCTATTCCTCAGTCTGTTGGGCCCTGATTTTCTTCTTGCAACTTGGATGTGCATTTGCATCTCCATGGCCACATTTTGGAGTAGTATTTCAGTCGGCAAGGTAGCTTCTGTGATGAAAAAATCATAAAACAAACAAGTAAATTCACTTCCAATAATTCCATCATATGCAATCAGTGTGTTGATAAATGGAAAAAATAGGGGTTAATAAAAGGTTAATAAATAAATAAATACACAGATTAGACAGAGCAACCAGAAAGGCACCTGAACATGATAGTGTCACGAAGAAAACAAATGGAGTTGAGCTTGATTACTACTGAAAGATAGAGGGATTATCAGCACAACAATTTTCCAAATGATGGATTTCTATCCATCCTTTCAATGTGAATTTCAATGGGGCAGCACAAATAGGAAATCCTATATTAGGCAATGCTAATAGGAAATCCTGTATTAGGTGCAGAAGTATTTCGAGCCAGATCAGGTATTGTAAAAACACCTGAGGGCCAGCTCTGGGCTTTTATCATTTTAATGGAGAGATGTGGACAGGTGGTTAAAATTGGCCATGGTCTAAAATGGACAGTGACAGGAAAAGTTTGAGAACCACTGTAGGCATGCTATCCCAACAGCTTCAGATTTTTTCATCTCTGTTTTTACATTTTGAAATGTTGTGTGATTGGCTAATTCTCACAGTACCACAGAGAGAAAAAACACTTAGTTTCAAAACTATCATTTTAAAATTATGTGAATTTACACTTGGTTACTTTTGCCCACATTTTTAAGCATCTGTGAAAGGCAATTCATGATTAGTACATAGCCAAATGCTTTTTCTAAACAAATCTCCCCAAACATGCCAGAAACAGCATAATATTTATCTTTGTTTCTTTTGCACATTTTGGCCTGTCTTCAAAATATATTTTGTCTGCCTGTCTATTTACAGATTTCTTATGTTTTATACCTTTAAACCCATGACACTGTCCAACTGCTGCAACCACAAATGATTTTCATAATTTGAGAAGGAATTCAGTGGAAAATCAGCAGTGGATTCCTTTCCCTTTTTTATATAGGCTGTTTAGCAGGTTCAGTGACCATTATTTATTTATACATACACAAAGGCTTTGAAGGTTTTTACTGTAGACTGTATGGTTTTTTTCACCACTTTGTTAAATGAAATAAAGAAATAAAGACAGACAGACAGAAAGAAAGACAAACGAAAGAAAGAAACACACTCTAAACAAACTCATGACCACTAGTTATGACTGATGCTTTAACAAGGCCCTCTAATTCCTTTCCTCTGCTGATCCTTTGTCCCCAGCTACTATGTACTCTCTCTCTCTCTCTCTCTCACACACACACACACACACACACACACACACACACACACACACACACACACACACACACAGACAATGTTGTGTGAATGGATAAGTCTTAAAGTACCACAAAAATGGCTCAAAAGTACCACAGAGATCGCTAAAAAAAATTCTCGCTCTCTTTCTGTAGAGGAGGGGGCCTCATGGTCCAGGAAAAGTAAACTCACCAATAATAAAATGTTAAAATAAAAAATAAGGGGTGCACAAATGTATTTGTTGTAACCAAATACTCAAAAACAACTAACAATAAAAAAATAAAATCAAAAAGATAAAGTGGCTTGAATTCATAGCATTTTCTCTCTCTATTTCAATCTATCTGTCTATCTTTCTATCTATCTGTTTGTGTCTACATATAGCTAGAGGTTATCCAATTTATGTTTTTTAAAAATGTATTTTGTAGGGGACTATGTAGAGTTATAAACATAAATGCTTCCATTTGATGCACTGTATAAGAGTTAGCATTAGGCTAAATTGCATCTGCAGTCCCCTGGCAGGGCACAATTACACATCCAAAAGACACAGGACAACATTTAACAAATAACCAGAACAGACAGTGCAAAACACACACATAAAAAAACAGCAGCTGTACTTTATCAAGGCAACTAAAATACCCAAATGTCTGAACTTTAGACTTCAGAACAAAAATGGCAGGTAATCTAAAATATACTATATAAATTATTACAGTTAGTTAGTTCTGGTTAGTTAAAGTTAGTTCTGGTCAAAGTATGTCTTCACCACAGCTGTGTGAGTTAATATGGGATGGGTATGGAGCATATCAACCCACCCTCTCATTTAATTTCTTTCTCCAAACTGTCAGATTTCCAGAGCTGCTGTGATTAGTCGATGTAGTCGATGATGAAAATCTGCTGATAGCCATTTTATTTGCCGTTTTACCATAGACTGCCTATTTATTTTTGTTCTCAAGTGTCAAATGGTTCATCTGAGTTCACACCAGAAATGTTTTCTGTGCACACCCTGCTGGTTAAATTGTCTACCCTCTTTCTTTCCCCTTCCTTGCATTGAGCACCCCTACCCCACTGTTTTGAAATGAAGATGGCAACAGCGGGTGAGTCGGAATCAAGGATGGTGATGACTTTTACCTCTAGAACAAGACCAAAAGCCTTGGAAGTATGGGAATACTTCAGGTCAGCTGGTGTTAAAAGAGTGTGGTTTGTACACTCTGTAAGACTTCATTGACTCATGAACTGGAGCACAACCATGATGCACAAGCATCTTAAAAGATGCACGAGCGCCTTGAGTTGTGTTCAAAATAAAATTAACGCAAATGAAAAACCAACCACATTTTGGAAATTGGTCGTTTAGATTAGTCAACTAAAGGAAAATCTTGACGAAAGGTTAGTCGTTAGAAAATTAGTTTTTAGTGGCAGCACTAGGTTTCACAAAATTTGGAGGGAATAATTTACTGAAAATAAATGTAATTCAATAGATTGAAAATAATATTGAAAATAGTATAACCTCAGGGAAGTAATTTGACCAAGGTTAATATATGTAAGCTTGGCATTGGTGAGGCTATATTGGGGCCCAGGTGGGCTAGTGCAGGCTGTTCAAAAAGTGTTTTAACATACAGCTTGAATATGAGAGGGAGAAAACATAATGAATACAAAAGATTAAAACTAAATGTTTTGATAAATATGGCAAGTCTAGATTGTTAGAAAAGAAGACAAAGTCTGCATATAGTGGAAGTGCAAACATCCACCTCCCCCACACACACCTTTTGTCCTTTTACACATAAGCGAAAATAAAAGCAGGCTGTTCGGAAAATTACGGTGTGGATATTTTTTAACTTATAGCTTGTTGTCATGTGCACACCTCAGTTTAATTGTGATGCATGTGATGCACGTAATTCTGTCTTTGGCAGTTATCAGTAGTCTCTCTTTAATGAACAGTTAGGCTAACGCATGCAAAGTATGGGTGCACCTAACATGGACCAGACAACAGTAAGAGTTCTGAAGTTAGGCACATCTGTTAAAATAAAACTTCAGGTTGATTAACTCCAGAGTCAGGTACAGTGCAGGCTGTTGTGATATGCCCCCCCCCATATCCTGCATGCATATCCTTCTTCAGAGTGTGTGTGCATAGTTTTGTGCAGTTAGCAACTTGTCTGTGGGAAATAAATGTAACATATATTTAGTGTCCTATCAACCTTTTTATCAGATGTAAGGTTACACATCTGAAAAAAAGCTACATCTCAAAAAGTGGGTCTTAATTTTCCCTTAGAAAATAGTGGCCCACCCAGCTTCACAAAAGTCCACCCGTTTCAGAATTTCTGGCCTCACCCCTGAAGCCTGTTAATGTTGATTGATTGTTCTTGTCTTGTGGACACCCTGGGCCTTGCATGGACTTAGTTTCCATGGCATTTGATTTGAGGATTTGCTGAAGCTGTGCCTGATTACACAAGTGTCAGGTGTTAAAAAAACAAACAAAACAAAAAATTCAAATATTAATTATCATTGGCTTCTGCAATTAGCTGTAATGAATCACACTGGCCACCTTCTCGTTCTTGTCCAAAGCACCAGCTTTCTCATAGTCTTCTCCCCTCTAACCTCTGCGGCATTCTCTTCTATCAGATCCTTGCTATAGAATTTTAGAATATTAACCTCCTGACCTGTAATGTATACAGTGATGTGTGAAAGTTTGTGAATACTTTTGAGATGCTTTGCATTATTTAGTGCTGAAACTAACAGCACAAAATAAATTGCTACATTTCATGTCTGTCAAAAAACAACCATAAAGCGTCCAGAGAGGCTCTGTGCAAAATTAAGTGAACCTTTGGATTAATTGATGAATAATCTCAAGCAGGACTCCTAATAACTGTGAATCAGATCTGCACAACCCTCCCAGGATGTATTTTAGTCCATTCTTCATTCAGTTCAGTCATATTCTTTGGATGTCTGATGTGAATGCATCTTTATGGGTGACTGCTGGAACTGGTTTTGTTGAATGAAGAAATATTAATATTTTTATGGTTAGAAAATGGATGATCATTCTGAAATTCAGTGCATACTTGTTTAAAGTAATTGTGATATCAGTATTGACCAAAATAAGTTTGATTTTCCCATAATCAAGCAGCCCCAGAGTGATTTTTCCCCAAGGCATTCTCTGTGGCCTTAGTGCATGCTAAAGGTATTTCTTGTTGTCATTTATGTAAAGGGAGAAGGGAGGGGGGATAGCAAGCATGCTAGAGGAAGGAAAAGGGAAAAGTCTGGGTAGCTCATCCTGTCCACTTATTTATCCAGTAATCCTCTCAGGGTTTTCTGTTGCATTGATAAGTTTCTCGTTTCCACCAGCTTTGTGGCAGTGCTCAGTAGCCCTGTAGCACTGCAGCCTGGCACAGGCCCCCACCTGCTCACTGCACACCCAGACACAGATCAATGCCCCGTCCCATTCGCTTCCCACATGTCGCATGCTTTCGATAGACAGGAACCAACAGATTGAATTTTAAAACAAATCCCCTCTGTAAAAATCTATATTTTTGTGAATTTAATCTCAACATCAGTCGTTTTTGTTTTATAAATCCCGTAAAAGTGGTACTTTTAGCCATTTAAAACAGTATCAGAAAAAAAAAATACTTAAGTGAAGATAAGAAGGGATGGGCACAAAAAAGCCAGGTAAAATCAAAAGGACATTTTCTCACCATCTGTGGATTCTAACCACATTTGGAGAAGTCCCATTGAAAACATATGATACTAAGTCCTAACAGAATCATGTAGGGATCATATGAGTCCCCATATATAATTTGTATTATCCCAGCCAATTTTTCTGTGTAGGATCTCAAGGGCATCCTTTTTGATGAGCCTTTCATGAAAATAGCATATGACATGCAAGCGGTTTGAGAGGTCTCCCTGCCCTTTCTCTGTCTCTGTTTTAAATAAATGAGCAATTTATACTGTCAGGGCAGGTGGCTTTGATCGATATGTCTTTCTCTTGGCAGTGGATCAGGTAAAGGTGCGATTGATCAGGCTGAAATGAAAGCAGTCATTTATTACAGGAAACACTAACAGTGATGTACACTCACTCACTCTGTGTGTGTGTGTGTGTGTGAGGGAGAGAGAAGAGTGTGTGTGTGTGCACGCAGTTGTGTTTATGTGAGTAAGACGCAATACATAATAACAATAATAATCTACACTCTCTTGATCTCGTGAAGGGAAATTTGGTCTCTACATTTAACCCAGTCGTGAATTAGTAAAACACACACAACACACAGTGAAGTGAAGTACATCCTAACCTGGAGCAGTTGGCTGCCTGCTACAGCAGTGCCCAGGGAGCAGTGAGGCCTTAGGTGCCTTGCCCAGAGGCACTTCAGCCATGGTCTACTGGTCGGGATCAAACCGGCAACCCTTCGGTTACAAACCCATGGCTGCCCCTCAATGGTTACAAGGCCATGGTTACAAGGCCATAGCTGCCCCTCAGTGTGAATGCAATACACCAGATGAAATGAGTCAGTTTTCTTTGTTACTTCCTACTTATACCTTTCAATTTTATATCCCTTCCAGATGTCTTGGATTGCAGGAGAAGCATTCACTCCCTCTGTTCGCACAAAATGTGGTGAAGCTGCCTTTAGCTACCATGCAGTCTATTTGTGAAGCAAACTCCCCAAACACATAATAAGTGCCTGCATGCAACTGCCAGCTTTAAACATCTGTTTTAATTGTAGTTATACATTTCTATAGAAAATGTTAGCTCTAAACTTCACATCAGACTGTATCCATAGCAGAGCAGTTTAATTTCTTAAATACATGCTTGCATGTTCATTTTAATTATATGAAGGCTGATCTTCCTTACAATAGGCAGTTTTACAGAATATGATGCACATTTGATACTCCTTTTTTGATATTAGGTCTAGGCAGATAGCCTATTCCTTCCAAAATAATGATATTCAGACATTTGTTAGGGATGTGCAAAATATGAGTTGGAGAAATAACGGACTATATTTTTGCTTATTTGTAATGGCTTGTACACTTACACATCGAACAGCAAAGAGGAAGTAGTTTGACTCCTCACAGTTCAGTCACGTGAAACAGTAGGCTATTTGGAAATCGTTTGGCTACCTACAGTCGCCCATCAGCCATCATCAATGGGACTTTACATTTTACCCAGAAAAGTGAAAGTAAACTCATACTGCATCGCATATGCGGTCTACGTATCTGTCCATGTTGTGGGTGTGTTGTACAGCTATATTTTACAACAAAGTTAATGTTATAACTAGCTTTATTTTGCAAGTCACCCATGAAAATCTCCGTTGTTTCTTACTATGATGAGCCCAATTCACTTTAAACACCTTGTGTTAATGGTGACATTTTTTTTAAAATTGAGATAAAGCCAGATTTCCATCATTCTAGTAAGTAAAAAAAACCCCATATATTTTATTTTCATGCCAGGTGATATCAGTGAGTGTTTATATCATCTTTATTTTATACTTAATTCTAGCAACACAACTGCAGCCTGACTAATAAAACATGGAAGAGAGCTATTAATATATAAATATATATATATATATATATATTTCTGGCCCAGGTCATCTTTTCAGGCGGCCTTTGTTGAGAGTTTGAGAGAGAAATTGAGCGACGTCATGGTTGTTCACTGAAGAGCAGTAGTACTGCAGCTTCCTCCACCTGAGTGCATAATGCACCTCTGCAGCAGGAAGGGCTTTGTGCAGAGGGCCCCTGGCTTTGACAGGCCTCTGGGCCTCTGTCTGTGTGCCTTCTCATATTCAGTCCCACTTCAATCCCACTAATCGGGAGTCAGCTGTTGTGATGGGCAGTGCTGGTTGGTTGGGCTGGTTTTGATGGGTATGTTTTTGCGAAGAAGGGAGACTGAGATTAGTTTAAGATAATTGCACAAACATATTCCTGATTCTCAGTTCAACAATATATAATTGATACACACATCTCTGTGCTATAAATTACTGTATACATAATTCTACTTACAGTAAACAATGTAACAGTATATGATAGTTTGCAGTTAAAATAATTCTGTTTGCTCAAGTCATTTATGTTGTGACCGTTGCCTGTCATTAACAGCCGAAACCTAATTTGCGTAGAGCTAAAGAGTCAATTTTTTTTTACGTTTATGCTTTTCATGAATTGCTTAAGTAACTCATCACTCTTGTTGCTTTTGTCAAATAGTAATAAAATCAATTAATAAATTCTGTTGCTTTTGTTGCTTTAGTAGCTGTTGTGTGGTGTAAATGATAAGAATTCATGAGAATACAATCTATATAACAATTTGAGAAAAAAACAACAAGAATGGACCCATGTCACAGCAGCCAATTTTCGTGGAAGTAGCAAAGCAAGCACAGGTATAACTAATGAACATGTGTGTGTGTACAACATGTCTCCAGAGGTCCCTGTAAAGGACCAGTAGGAGGTCAGTCAGTATGAAACTGATTGGGGGCTAGACAGCATGCTCAGCAGACTAGTGAAGCAATCAGACACTCACCCACAAACCCATCACCCCCATGGCCTTTCCACTGGTTCAGCCATTGGTACTGGCCCCTTAGCTGGAGATACCCCACCACAGGGACAAGGGGACTCTTTAGAGTTTCTCTCCCAGTCTCATCACTCCAACCTGGGCTAATGAGCGGTGGCAAAGCCCCCTTGCTCCCTCTGGAGCTCTGCTTGAAAGGGTGAGTGACCAGAGGGCCCAGCAGAGGGACTGGCGCTCAGACGCAGCCCACTGAGCGAAGGGGCCTGTGACAGCCGGAGCATCACTGGGCAGAGGATTCTGGAAACACCCAAGGACACTGCAGCTAAAGTTTACATTAGTCTGGCATGGCCTCACCCATGTGGCAGGCTAGCAGTGGGAATCTCAGAGCATGAACTTTTTAATACATCTGAAAAAGAGAGTGATTTAAAGAAGGAAAGGAAATGAGGATGTGGCACATACCTGTTCAACTAGCACTCCCTCTGTCCTTTACTTACCACTAAAAATGGTGACAATAATAGAATCCTGATATCAATAACTCACAGAAAGAAAGAGCGTGAAAGAGAGAGAGAGTGAAGAGAAGAGACAGAGATGGGTACAAAGAGCGTTGTCCCTCTGTGGTCCATAGATGCGCTGCGAGGGGATGCTCAGGGGTGAGTCAGGGTTCTTTGCTGTAGAAATGTGAGAGATGGCAGAGGCGGTAATGGAGGGTGCTAAAGCCATCCGTCTGTTCAGCGCAAGGGCCCCTGCCATGCCTCTGAACTCCGCGAGGCCCACCACTGAGAGCCAGATGGACTGGGACAGGTGCAGCTCACACCAGTGACGCAGGGAGCCACAGAGCCCTTGAAATTGCACTTGGACAGATGTACACATCTACTGTGTGCACTGCATGCACAGGTATGTACCTGCACTGATGCATAGTAGAAATGCTCACACACACATGCAGACACTTATGTTATGTCCATACACACCCTGACCCTGACACACCCAGGCAAACCTTCAAAACACACAAAGAAATCAGGAACATATAGTAGTAGCAACCCATACATGTTGCAGAAAGCAGAAATGCATCTCTGTAGGGATGCATTTGTGTGTGTTTACTTTTAATTCATGGTAGCATATGTTTAGCTATATAGAGTATGTTTGTTTATATATATATATATATATGGGTAATTCCCATGGCAACTGGCAACACAGTGCCATGGTATAGTATGATGTGAATGATGATTACATACAATTTTAGCATTCACTCTTCTTTCTTGTAGAACAAATGTTATGAAACTTTTCACATAATTATTCGCACCACACAAATACCATGGCATTTTGTTGCCGTTATGGATGTGACAGTTTGCATGGAATTGTCCATACATAAATAGTGCGTGTGTGTATAAACTCCATTTGAGAACATTCAGCAGTGCAAAAAACTCCATCCTATTTCCACCACTTGTGTGACAACTCCTCCAATAATCAGCCTTTTGAGCTCTCCACTTCATTGAAGACAATATCCCAATCACAGGCACTGATTGCACTTGAGGCGGCTTGTTGACATCCCCCTCATGCCATCTCCCGTAAATAGCCTGGAGAGTGAGCAGAAGTCAGCGCCAGTCCTAATTGTTTACCTCCGCCCTGTTCCGCATCTGTCACCTGGGGTGGTGGGGGGGAAGGACAGGCATGTCTTTTCTGTTTTTCTCCCTGTGACCCTGATAATGTTAAGAACAGTTGGTAATGGCTGATGAGAATGTTTGTGCATGTGTGTGTACTTGTGTGTGTGTGTGTGTGTATGCGTGTGTGTGTGTGTGTGTGTGTGTGTGTGTCTGTGTGTGTCTTTGCATGCGCTTGTGTGCGAGTGGGTGCGTGCATGTGTTTGCATGTGTGTGAGCAGAGGGGTGATAGATGCTTGCCTCTCACTGCCTCGGCAGACGGCTGCGTGGAGTCAACCCATCTGTGCTTCAGCGAGAACCTCCTGCTGCATGCTAATCACTAGTGGAAAGATTTTTAAAAGAGTGAGAAGTGAGCATGTCTGTGTGTGTATGTGGTTTAGCGTATGTGTGTGTGTGTGTTTTTCTGTGTGTGTGTGTGTGTGAGAGCAAGCATGTGTATGTGTTTTGCATTCTTAAGTATGTTTTGCTGTGCCTTGTATGTTTTTGTTATTTTCATTGAGAGTGATATTCAAAGAGAGAAAAGAGAGAGCATGCTATTAGCCATATACCTTGGTTGTAACGCTTATAGTGTTAACTTAACTTAAAATCTAGTCAATCAATCCCTTTACAGTCTGGTCAGGTAAGGTCAACCTGATATAAAAGTATGACTTCACTGCTAGCAGCTGGCTACTGTTGTACTAGGAGTCATGATCAGAGGTGCCACGGTTGTTCTCACCACTGCTACTTACTCAGACATGTTTTACAGAATGAAAGAGCAGTGGTTTAGCATCGTATCCCAAGATACACCTAGGAAAGGTTTGAGACTCTAAGTGGGTGTGCATCCCAAGATACACCTAGGAAAGATTGGAGACTCTAAGTGGGTGTGCATCCCAAGATACACCTAGGAAAGATTGGAGACTTTAAGTGAGTGTGCATCCCAAGATACACCTAGAAAAGATTTGAGACTAAGTGGGTGTGCACACCGGGCTGACTTCAGAGAACTGTCTATGATGTCTCTGACAGCAGCTGATGGCTCAGTTTCTGATACAACATGCAAACAAGCCAGCAGAGCTCTGCCAATACTGGTGGAGCTGTGTACACTCAAATTTAGGCCACAGACACCCATGGACAAGGTTGACACGATTAGACACCTGACTGTTGGCCCTATGTGTCTTTGTATATATTGACATTGTAAGAATATATCTTTTAGTCTATCATTACTTTTTGTGTATTATAAGTCAGACTGGATTAAGCAAGCATTAACTTCTACATTTACATTTATGCATTTAGCAATAATCAAGCTACATTTAAGAAATCATTATTCAATTATTATTGCGGGTATATTGTGGTACTGACTCTGGTCTGCATAAAGGCTGTTTGTCTGTTTGTATACAAAATAACTCGAAAAGTACTCCATGGATTTGCATGAAATTTTCGGACACCGTCGGTATTAGGACAAGGAACACATGATTCAATTTTTCAACACTGTCTGGAATTTGTGTTGCATCTGTGATCCCATATCTGCGCTCTGTGAGTGTTTTTGTAGTTTGTTTGTTTGTTTGTTTATTTATTTATTTATTTATTTATTGACCACCTAAAACCACTGCGGTGTGGTTTATGCACAGTGCAGCTAATATTGCAAAACTGGAATGCAAGATTAAAACCCAAAAGCAAAATTCTGTCAGCTCTGATCCTACTTTGTGTTGTATTTGGTTTGAAGAAAAACAAAAGGTCAGGTTTAAATGAATAGCCGTGAGGGCATTGACATTAACATTACCATTAAGTGAGCCTCATTGACGATATTTAGCTAATGAAAATCTACCCCATGGATATACCATTTCCCCTCTTTCCTGATGCTTTTTGTCTGTACAGTGTGCTACCCCATCCTGTTCTGTTGCCCCTAGATGTCTTCCACAGATTTATTACACGCATAAGGAGGAGGCAAACATTTTTTGGCTCATGCCATTCAAACTATAAACTCATGCCTTAGAACACACTGCACTTTTTAATGGTGAAGGTAATCACTGTGACTCATTTTAATAATCACAAATGACCAGACTTCAAAACAAAAGTGCCCTGCACAGTTTACATTGATGCTGGCTCCGATGACATTAGAGCAAATTCTTTGAAAACATAAGGGGAAAAGTGAAATGAGATCCCACTACTCTCAATTCAGATTCAAACAAGATTTTTACTAGACTGCACAACAATACTTTAAAAGCAAAGACCATGTAATAAACAATAGAAAAGCATAAAAGTACATGACAAGTAGACAATGGAAGAGCACAGAAAAGAAATCAAGAGAACAATTGATCCAAGGGTATGACTATGAATATAAATACATCTATAAATGAATAACATTGGGAATCTCTTTGTCGACCATTTCCCCCCTTGGTCTCTCTCTTTCTCTCTCTCTCTCTCCCTCTCTCCTTCTCTCATTCTGTGCCCTGATCCTGGATGTCAGTTGACTGGATGTGGCCATGTTTGGCATCTCCTCTGTCATGTGTCATAATTTCAAGCTTGGCTGATCTTCAAGTCATCGCACTTTAGCTTTGGCCCACCGTCTGTCACCACGAGTGCCTCACTCACGCCTGACTGATCGGTCAGTCCAGAAGAACACAGAGGAAGAGCTATAAAAGACAAAAAAAAATGGATTGTGACAAAGAAAGTAAAAAAAAAGAGAATGCAACAGTGACATTCACTGGTCAGACTCCTGCTGTTATTCCGCTCTCTGGCTATTTCATCAGTAAGAGTAATGGTGAATGTGAAACAGTCAAAGTCTCCCAAGAACTGTGTCCAAGTTTTGACAGGCTACAAGGAGTCACTTTGTGGAGGCGTAAAACAGGCAGGAGGTCACTGCTGTGGGAGTAATGTCTGCTCAGTTGACTGACCCTGCACTCTTGTCTTTCTTTTATTTAGTGGCTGTAGTCTGTTAGGACACTTGGACAACATTTAGCTTCAATCTAGCTCCAAGATTTCATTGGGCTTTGGTCAACATGTGCTGCTACTTGGGCGAATGAATGTGTGCGGTGGGAGCTAATTATTTTTTCTTCTTTTAATGCTCTTAATAACAATGCAGTCAGAACTATCAGCATACTATCAGAGCAAAATTGAGTTAGTGTAGTTAAATTACTGGGAAAAGAAAATGATGATCTTGTTTATCAAAGGATATTTTAAGACACATATGCAGACTGCCAATCATCAGTAGAACAATTGAATCTGAAGAACTGGAGGTAGTCAGTGAAGAGACATGTTAATTAAGGACCTAACTAATTAACTGAACTGAACTAATTAATCACACCTTAAAGGACAGTTAAGGTGCAGTGGATCTGCCATCAAGTACAGAGAGTAGAACAGACAGAAGTTTAACACTCTGAGGCAGGACCACAAAAACAGCACACACAGGGAGATTATAATCAGTATTTCAGAGTATTTCAGAGAACAGTGAAATCACCTCAGCTGCTCCCTCTGTCAATTTTCATGGAAAAGTTCCACAGAGAAAAGATAGGCCTATGCCAAAAAAAAAAAAAAAACAGCAATGAAAAATCATTTGAAGGCTATATGTAGTACTGGTACTCTGACGGATATCTTGTTTCTATGGCCAGATTAATTGGCAAGACTTTTACAGTAAGTTTTCTCTGGCTGGAATATCTAGGTATAGCATTAGATTGCTCATTGTTTGCTTGTGAAGGGGTACTGACAGTAATTATTATACCAATTCCTCTTCTTGTCAGTTTGCGATGTACTTGGTACCAATGTTACATTGTGCAAAATCAGGCATTGACACATCTATTCTGATTGCAATGTAATGTCAGACTCCATTCTCCCTATTGACATTGGGCCTCACTCACCAATATTTCCTAAGAATTTTTTTAAAGGCAGATCAGGCACTGCTGTTTTTAGGTTAATTTATCAGCTTCATTGTCACCTTGATGCTCAAAATGGCTCATTATGGGGTGAATTAAGGCTCTCTCAGCTCCCCATCTGGCAAATAAGGCAGAAATGGACAAAGAAACCAGAATTCACAGGACCCCTTTGCATCAACTTTCAAAATCAACAGAGCTACCACTCTTTCCTGTCACTTTGCACCTTCTCTACTCTCTGGCATTTTCATTCGATCTTCTCTCAGACTTCATCACACTGAGTCAATTATATCAAACACACTAGCATCAAAAATAGAATATGTGATAGTGGCAGTTTGGGATACGATCATTCGTTTCTATGGGAACTGCATGAAAATACATACAGCATGGTGACTTCAGCGGAGACATTGTGTTTGTGTCATAGAAAATTTTGCCTGGCTTGCATACCTGGATTCATGCTTTAAAACGCTAAATCTGTTCTCCCCTGAGAGCAGGCTTTGTTCTTTATTGGTATGGTGCCTATATCAGAGATAACCTTTTCCTCTCACTGCATGATTTTAAAAACTGTCTCACATTTTTACACTACCGGTATACACGATTCCTTCTGTGAAGCCATCAAAACTCATCTCAAAGCAGCAATATGGATTTTTACAGTTGTTGAAGAAGCTGTCTAAAAACATATGCACAATTGACTGCTGTATCTCTCTGTTTAAGTGTTGTTCTCCAGTGAGAACTTTTAGACGACCGTTAAACAACTAACAATGTTTAGCTGCCGGAAGGGTCAGTCACTGTGTCATGTTGAACAGCAGCAGCAGCATTAAACTCCAATCCACTGCCGCTTTAATGTGAGTTTTATGGGAATGTCAGTATGAGTACTACCTCCTCAGGCACTTCTTGATGGTTGACCTGAGTGGGAGTTTTAGCTCAGCAGTTGTCTACATGTGTCAGAGCAGCACAGCGAAGAGGGGGAGAAAAAAAAACAGCTTATCTTTTATTAATAGAGCTGCTTGACACAAAGTTGTATTTTTTTTCTTTGTATTTTAACAATTTCTTTTACTCCTCCAGGAAAAAAAAAAACTTTAAAATCATTGTTAATTAATTAGTGGGATAACAAAACCACTATGAACACTGCACAGGGGTTGGGGAAGGGGCATTGGGGTGCTATGTGGATGAGGGGATGGGGTATAAAAAGTCAGAATGCAAGGTTCAGTGCTCAGTGACAATTTGCACAGCTCGAGCAAGACAATTAACGCGTGTGGCAGACAGCGGGCAGCAAAGGGCCCTGACGTGATAATTGTCACCCCAGCTGCGGTCCCTGTGGGCGGGCTTGAGAGAGACCTTTTCACAACTGTCACGCCTTCAAAAAGTGGCCTGACGAAGCCCTCCCAAGCACAGCCCTTTCATGATCCCTAAAGACTTAGTCTCACACTCTCTCTCTTTCTCACACACACACACACACACACACACACACACACACACACACACACACACACACACACACATCGCTTCTTCTGCAATTATCAAGTTTTGGGTTTTGAAGTTCTGCTTTGGGGTTGGCCCTCATGTCTCCTGTGGTGTGTGCAGAACAGGTTAGTGTTGTGCTAATTGATAGCTGATTGTGAAGGGACAGAAAAGTCATCCCTCGACAAAACAAAGCAACTTCACAATGCTATCTGTCAACAAATGACCGTGAAAACACGTCTCAGGCAGTTGATGTTTATTTACAGATTTCTCAGACAGTCCTCTGACCCCTGTGAATTAAAGTGATGCTTCAAAAATGTGTGGAAGAAATAAGGCAGAAACACAGCTTGGTAGCAGTTGTATAGCTTTGAGATGTTGGCATAGGACACAGACATTATTACACTGGTAATGCATTTTGTTTGTATTGTATGTTATACAAAACAATACATGTTGCAGTGTATTGTACTCTGTACCACTAGCCATCTATATCCTGGGCAACTAGTGCTAATCATTGGTGTATTTATGTGTCCATAATTGTCCATCATCATGTTACAGTACTTTTTGATAGTGAAGTTGGGACTGATGTTCATATTGGTAAATAGGTGACAGTAACGGTGGACCGAGCTCCATATACAGCAGAAATGTGTTTAGTTTGGCCTTTTCCCCTAATTGTTTTTACAAAGTTAGCTAGAAGTTGAATCTACAATAAAAACCTTGTTGTTCTTACATACAGTAAGGATATGCGTGCTGTAATTTGGAAGTGGTCTGTCAGCGTTGACGTTATTAGCAAGCTAACTACCTCAGTCATTATGTTGTCAAACTAGATTTCATAGAAACAAACAGAACGTCTTTTTGAGAAAGCGCTGGACAAGCGCTAAATCAAGCGATTCCCCTGTATTTCTGCTAGAAAAAAGCAATGTGTGGACATCGGTCCTTATGGTGAATTGTTACATGCTGCTGCTTTTTGTTGTGGTCCATACTGTCTTCGGCTTCAGTTCTTTTGCAAATTTATATCTCAAACATTTTTTAATCTGTAAGACAAAATACTGTTTTGTTTGTTTACAGCTTGTAAAAAACACTTAAATATTTATTAACTGGAGAGTGAATCTCAGGAAGAATAATTTTTGTATGCATTGTCATGGATATAATGTGAAATTTATGTCTGGGCGATTGGCTTGGACAGCATACAGAATGAGGTGTGCTTGAAGGCCTTATTGCTTTTGAGAGCAGAGCAGAACATTTAATTCACTGGCCTAAGGGTTATGGACCTGACCAGCCCAACGCATTTCATACAGTAACCACTACTTTGGAAATGCTTCTGTTATGGTTCAACCATGCTAGTAAACACCCTGTCCATCAGATTCAGACTAATGAATAGTATGACATGATTAGATTTTTTGGTTAGTATGTCAAAATACGAAAGATGAGATGTGTGTAAATCTAAGATTATTTAATGTATTTAATTATTGTCTCTTGGCAATCCATAGCAGGTGTAATAGTTCTTCATGTACATTTCGATTTACATTTATGCATTTAGCACACACTTTTATCCAACTTACAAAAAGAGGATAAACATTCAAGCTACAGCATAATTAAAAAAAAACCTTCACATCTAAATAATTAAATACTACCTCCGTGTGTGAAAAAGCCAGGATCTGAAATACTCTTCTCCTATAGCTTACACTTTAGATCCTTAATGTGTGTGTGTGTGTGTGTGTTGTGTGTTAGCTGAAACTGATAGAGCTCAATCTCTGTGTCCCAGTTAATCAGCAGCAGCCAATTTTCCAGAGATGACTAGCCACAGTGAGGAGTGGGCTCCTGTTGATGATTCACTGTTCCCAGTTTCCCTAGGCTGCTACACAGCAGATTAATTGAATTTCAGATCTTGGCTTTTTTACACATGCAGGTAGTATTTAATTATTTAGATGTAAAGGTAGCATTTAATTATTTATATATAAAGGTAGTTTTAATGTGCACTGTCCTTTGTTCTTATGCACATATGTTCTTAAAAATGAAGAAAATCAGCAGAGGCACGAAAGACCACGACCTGATCTTCATGGTGAGCCTAAAGACTATTTTGGTTTGTATTTTTAATAACTTAAGATTATAAGCTTTGTTCTGTCAGTGATGTTTAATGGTTCTATGCATCTTTGCTGTTGTGGGCAGCTGACTGCAGTTAGTGGAATACATGTTTGCATCTGTATCTATTCATGTTTTAAGCTGTCTTTTGAAAAAGTATGTTCATGGATTTGTGTCTGAGAGAGCTCTCTCATCTCTGACAAAGGCTGACAAAGGCTCTTTTTCACTATTTCCTTTCCTTCTGGCTTCTGTATCAAACTTTTCCTTTTAAAATCAATTCTTTGTAATAGAATTTTTGAATGGAACAGGGGCATGTGTATTTTTTGCCATGAATCAGACAGTCTTGCTTGCAGTCAGCCTAAAAGTAATTATTTCTCATCCTCCTTTTGGTCATCTCTCTTTGACTCTCTTCCTCTCTCACACACACATATGCACAAACACGCAGACAAACACACACACACACTCATACACAGTGTGTGAGAGTGATTCACATGTTTGTATCTATGACTGGCCACAATCTCTGCACTACAGTAAATCCAAGGACTTGTTACAGAGGGCACTTCAGTATGAGTTAGTGTGAGTGTGAGTTTAGCGTTCAAACTGGTCCAATTTGCAATACTTTGTGTGGCCCACAGATTTCTCATTGCATGTAAGCATTGAATCACCGATTTACAGTAATGAAGTTGTGTGTTGTAAAGTCGGTAGACTCTTGAGTTAAATGAATTAGTAATAATTTTCACTGTTCATGCACAATTAGTGTAAGTGTGTTGCGCTTGAGTAGACTTTATTCAAATACTAGCCACTGTCTTGTCAGGTATGATTAATATATCCAACCATATACTGTACGCTTCTTCACTTGATGTCATGATTTTTTTGTTTTCACAGTTGCCCAATGCTTTCAAAAAGTACTGTATGACACCCCGAAGATTCACCCATGCATATAAACCATGGCAACATAAAGGCTAAATTATTGATTGCCTTAATAGATCTCCTACATGGACCATTAACTACTGATGTTGAAGGGGCAATTCGCCGTGTTCAGTGGGGAAATGCTTTGCATTATGGTGTACTGAATGAGAGACCTTTTTTTTTAATGTTTTTTCTTTTTTCAATCACCAGCTGAGGGATGCTCTGGCCCTGTCCTAATGAGCTAATACGCCCTGCGAGTTGAGTTGAGCCATTTATAATGGAGCAGCACAGACAGCCCATTCCCAGAGTTTGCCCTCATAATGACCCACTGTACGCTGTGCTCCTGAAGAAGGAGACAGATGTGAAGGTCCTCTGCATTCATCAGCTGTGTATGTAGTAGGCCCACAAACAGCACTGGAAAAGAGCCACTGGTTGAGGATCAGCTCCCATGTTGCATTATGTGCACTGGGTGCCGTTGTCTTTTCTTTAAGAGAACATGAAGCAGCCTTGAGCTATACTTTTGTAGTTCATTTGTGTTTTAATGTGTAATTAGTTGTTGGGTTATAGTGAATCTTTTGAGATATCCAGGTAATTATACCAGACACAGCCATGGCCTTTCATGTAGTTCTACCAGACACAGCCATGGCCTTTGTGTGAGTGTAATTCTAGCAGACACAGCCATTGTGTGAGTGAGCCCTGTTTTTTTAGAGTTTTCAAATCGCAACTGATAGTGGTGTCGCTCCCATGCAGTGTTGTCCCTGAGTTTAGATTTCAAGAGCATCTCAGCTATTCAGAAAACTAAATAACAGCTGCTCAACCAGTTGGTGTGCTTTACCAGCTAAGGATAGTTGATTCAGGATTTTTTTTTAAATTTCTCTCTTTTCCTCTCAATATGCTTTGAAGAGGCAATAAAGTGGTTACAACAAAACTGACAGTTGAAATGGGTCACTTTTAAATGGAGTTGCGCAGTTAGAAAAGCAAGGTGAAGGAATAGCATGATGATAAAATAGCTGTCCTGTAGTGTACATGTAGCCATTAACATTTATATTGGAATATTAGTTTCAAGGAGTCATACCCCAGCATGCCAGAACAAACGTATAAACTTTAGACACATTTCTTGTTAGCAAATTGTTTAAAACTTTAAACTTTGATCCATCCTTTTCCTCAAACTGACTTCCTTCCTCCCTTCCTCCCTTATCCCCCCAAGGCTTCCTTCCTTTGAACCCTAATATTGATATGATGGAATGTCTGAGGCAGTCATAGTTAATTCGAGGTAATCAACAGTAGTGGTGGTGTTCAGTGTTTGGGTGGCAGATTTGAAACGTTGCAAATTTTTCCATTGTTGGCGGATCAAACACGTTTTATAATTATCTTATCTGGTCCATTTTGTCGGCGCTATGGTACAAATTACGACATTAATAAGTTAACAACTCAAATGTTTACAAACAAACAAAATCTTAACCATACCAGATTTAGTATTTAGGTTTGGCCTGCCCAATCTCATTCTAATCATAAAAGGCTGAAAAAGTTGTGAGGTCTGTTCCTAGCTTTAGTGTTATGATGTGCAGACAAACTTCTCCAAACATTTGTAGTTTGCTATAAATGGTGAATAAACCAAGATGAAATTGATGCACTTTTCAGTGCAAGTACCTTACACAAGGTGGAGTAGAATATTAGATCTGGCAACTGTTAAATCACAGCATAGCTCATAGCCTAGGATACAAAGTCATTATGCCAAGCTCTCAGTCCCTGACAGTGGCTGGTGAAGCATGATGACATTCGTTCACAAGGAACTTGTACCCCTGCATTCACATAAACCACCGTACGTGATGTCCCACGAAATGCCAGCCAGTGGCCAGTGGAAAATGAGCATATTTTCAGTACAGATTGCTCAAGGCCCCTTGCGATAATGCTCTTAATTATTATTTTGTCATTTGCTCCCATTAATGCTCTTACCTAATCCATTAATTACAATAGCCATTAGCATTTAAATGAGAAGGATGGCAATAATTAAATCTGTCTATTTATAGCCATAATTAAATGACCCTTTGGCTTCGCTTTTGAGAGGCTAACATCAGACATGGGACGGGAGAGACCTGAGTGAAAGGAAAGGGTGAAGTTTGAGCTGACAAATTGGGATTTCATTTCAATGGCCTGTGTGTGTGTGTGTGTGTGTGTGTGTGTGTGTGTGTGTGTGTGTGTGTGTGTGTGTGTGTGATGGGACAGCAGAGAAATACTTTGTTCTGGCTTTCATTGTGGACCTCTAATACATCTTTCAGAAAACGTCACATCACTAGGTAGTATTCAGTACCTGTGGTCTTTACTTGGCTCTCTAGAATGCAGCGGAGGTGAGGGCACCCTTGCTGTATTTAATTGTAAGGATCAATTTAGTAATTTCTCATCTCCAAGACATTGATACACTAACATCAAGTTTTCACACAGTTGCTGCCTTGTGATCAATTGGCTGAAAAAATGATTCTTGAAGTCCTCAGATTTTTAGCTAACTGACTGGCAGGTTTTTTAGCTAACTGACTGGCAGGTTTTTTAGCTAGCTGACTGGCAGGTTTTTTAGCTAGCTGACTGGCAGGTTTGGGCCTATGAGCAGCTGCATTTGAATGCAGAGCATTGGCCCTAATATTGAATGTGTATGAGAGTGTGTGTGTGGCTGGCTAAATATCGTTCAATATCATCCATGCTGACTTCTGTTTGTGGACTGCTGTTAATGTCAGCAGTCATATGACTGAATCATATCTGAGCTGTTGTTGCACCAGTTAAATTTGTGCCACTAATATAAGAAATCTGACTTTCTCAGACAAATAAAGAAGTAAAATGTGTGTGTGCGTATGTGTGTGTGCATGTGTGTGTGTGTGAGTGTGTGTGTATATGTGTGTGATAACTGCTGATTGCCTCCCTCTTATCACTCCGGTCATTTCTGTAGCTATGTGAGCATGGCCCCCTACATCAGTGCAGATGAGAGGACCCTGTGGTGTAGTCCGCAGGATGCTGAGTGGTTGGCAGCTCCCCTTCCCACCCCACCCCCTCCGGCTAATGTGTTTTCTTCAGGCTGAAATAACTCTGACCCCAGAGTGACCCCTCTCGGCGCCGGCTGATGTCAGGTGACGTGGAGCGGGTTGCCCCCTGGCTCACTGGAGCTTGGTGCTAGAGCAGGCCAGTGTCAGGTGTGCTGTGTATGGTGTCAAGGCTTAGCGGCGTGCTAATGGTTTGGGCTATGAGTCTGGTGGGGGCTTGTAACAGCTTTCCAGTACCATGCATCGAGACTTCGTTAGACTAGTTATGAGAGCTGACCTCCTCTGATGGAGGGGTGGTGGTGGTGGGGTCATCACCTTTCTACTCACACATACCTGCAGAGAAGAGCAAAACACGACACAGCTTCACCAGGTGGGCTTAGCTTTGCTGTTCAGTCTTGGTTTGTTTTCAGGGCATTCGTTTTTTTTCTTACCTGTTTTTTTTTTCCATTTCGATCATCACTGTAGATTTTAATCACTTCCTTCAAAAATAGATAAACACAAAAATGCACCGAAGGCTGATGTGCTATGCCATTGAATGCAGGTGATATGACTGACTGTCAGTAATTCAGCAAGCACATTCACACAGTGTCCGTGCTTAACATCCATCTTCAATCTTACATGTGCGTCCAGTCACCGCAAGCAACACAAGGCTGCCGTGCTGTTTGCTGTTGAGCGCCACCATTACCATCTATTATACATGTGTCCTGCTGCTGTGCATTCTAGAGACAGCAGAGGAAAAGAAACAGAGGGCAGATCGAGTGAATCTTCTTGCCCCGGGGCATCATTTATGTATGAGGGCCATGTTTACACAAATGGGGGCCGAGGCGGTTTCTCCCGTGCGGGGTTCAGCTGCCTCTGCGTCTCCTGCCGCCGCTCTGCCTCGACCCCTTGGCACCAGGTGAGTGCGAGCCGAGCATCAGGCTGAGAGTCACGTCGCTGCTGCTGCTGCACCCGCTGGCCACGCCGCTTCATTTTATGCGTCTGTGGGCAATTTTACAGCGGGGGCCCCTAGGCTTCTCTCTCCGTGCCTCTCCTACTGCATGTGCTCCCTCGCTCTCGCGCGCTTCTTCTTCTCGTCTGCCCGCCGTCCACATTTCTCCCTTCTCTGTTCATCATGCTTGCTGCACCACCTCCCAATGTGAGGTCATGCAGGGTGTGTTTCAATGTGTGTGTGTGTGTGTGTGTGTGTGTGTGTGTGTGTGTGTGTGTGTCTTGCAGCATGTGTGCCCCATAGTGTACAAATTCTCATGCTCACCATGCTGCTGATATCATTATTATTGCAGTGTGATGCTCATTCGCTCAATCTTTCAGTCCTCCCCAGCCCCGCATAGAATGATAGAATGTAAGTCAGTGAGGGAAAGGGAGTGAAAAAGAGTTTATTCTTTCTGAACACACACGCACACACATACACACACACACACACACACACACACACACACACACACACACACACACACACACGAAGACAGTTCCGTTGGCCCTTGCTATCTCCCTTGCTGTTCCTCCTCCTCTCTCTCCCATTGTGTATTTACTTCCCCTCATCACTATCAGCAGTAGGGTATCCCCTCATTTTGTCTGGGCACAGCTGTTTTTCCATTCCGCGCCACATTGCAGGGATTCTTGAGCATGGGCATTATGGAGGCTTGCGTGCATTATTGAGTTTGCAATCTTATGTAAATAATATCCCCGCAGTGGAAATGACTGCTGCTGGCAGGCCTCCACCTCCTAGCTGAGAGTGAGGCAGTGACAGGACTAGTGGCACACAGGTGGGCTTTGCTCATTTCTCACACAGGTAAGGCTTGTTCTGCCTGGTCTGCGGACTTGTAGTCCTCTGCCTTTCTGAGCTTCCATGACCTTTTCTAATAAGAAAATGGTTAGAGAAATTGTTTGAGTGTAAACGTTGCTATGGATATTAATGAAAGGCCTGCAACCAATACTACATGGTGTTTCACTCATTTGAAATCTACTGCATTGTTGAGACTTTGCAACTAAAGAGCTGTGCCAACATTTAGGCTGCGTATAGAACAGAAACACCACGCATCAACTTGGATTATTTGAGTGGAAGGATCATGCCACAGCCATGAAGAGGGCATGTGGTCAGTTAAGTCTGACATCAGACTATTTAGCAGACAACTTGGACTCAACATTGTGCTGAATTTGACCTATTGTCAGTGGATGAGATGAGATGTGGGGGTGGTGGATTTGCTCCACCACCCCCACATTCCTAGCGAGGCCATAGCAAATTATTTCATTGCTTATTTCCTTCCGTGAGTTACAGTACTGTGCAAAATCGGCCCTACCTGAACTCCACATTCTATTCTTCTCTGAAAATTCCCACCTCAGAATTCCGTCTTTTTAAACTATCTCCAAAGGGCCACCTCTGCAGGCTAACAGCCCTTAACCTTCTGTGTGCTCAGTGTGCTACCACAGACTCTTAATAACAGAAGGCCAGTCTACTGGCAGTATAAGGGGCAGTGGCATGGTCTTTGCCTTCTGTAATCACTGTGCTAAATAATGCAGCAGCACTAATGAGGCCGGAGAGTGTGGAATGTAGAAGTGAGACAGAGGGGGTTATCATAAGGCATGTCTAATTAGTGCAGCTTCACTCGCCATCATGGCACGTCATCCCCGTTATTAAGGATATGAGGGATTTATGCAGCACGCTCGCCCTCACGAGAGGAGACACAGCGAGGGGAAGGACACGCATTTATAAAAATGTAATTGAATTCAATCAGTGGCAGAATGGCGGGCTATTACAAGCGTCTCTGGAGCGAAATGGGCACTGAGCTCCCTGTAATGTTGTGCCAAGTCCTGCCGTTTACATGGTGGATGTGCACAGCGCTGGTGATGGCCCGCCCTCCCCTGGAGGGAACGATGCACGTCCTTGTTTCCTTCTCTCAAAAAAAAAGCGCTTGCCATTTGGCAGATGTATGGAGCAGGTATACTTTTTGTCACAGAGAATATGGCTAATGAAATGCCTTGAAGTGAGCGTGGGGAGGCAGTGTGTTCTTGCCAGAGAAGCGATTCTTGGGGCCCTATACATTTAAACACTTGTTTTCCGCCTGTCACCTAATTACACTGGTGAATGTTCCTTCTTTTGATGGTTTCACTAGCCTTCGCCTGTGGTTGAGCTGTAGTGGCAACTCCTGCAAGCACGCTTAACATACACACACACACATATACACACAAACACACACATACACATGCACACATACACACATACACAAACACAAAATCTCTCTACACACACACATATACACACAAACACACAAACACTCAAATTTTTTTCACACCCACACACACACACACTCTACACACACATACACAAACACACAAATTCTCTCTCTCCACACACACACACACACACACACACAAAGACACACACTCACACAAACACTAATGAGGCTTTTCTTGACTTTCTCCTGCTCTTCCACTGTTTGTGTGCTTTATCTTCCTGTAGCAGTAGGGGGGGTGTTTTTTTTTCTAACCACAGCCCTCAGCTTGAGTGATGGGGCTTATGATTGGCATACAGGGGGCCCTTTTCCCCCTAATGGGACCACGAGGGGCGAGTGAGATTGCCTTCTGCCAGGAGGGGGGTGGAGGGGTGGGTGACAACGACCACCAGAGAAAGAAAACTAAAAACAATGACTGCAAAGAGAAGGAGAAATGCCTTTGGTATATTTAGGTAAGGGAAGGGAAAGATGGGCAAAGGGGACTGGTAAATTGACAGAGAGAAGCATCACAGAGGCTCCTAACCTCACTTTGATAGGACCCTTGCCACAACCCCTAGCGTGAAAATCACATTGGCTGCCTACACACCGTTCCTTAACTCACTATTGGGCAATTTTCCCATTCTTAAAGATAAATGAGTTTAAATCTTATAACCTCCCCTGAGAATGTTGTTTACGTCCAGAAATGGCAAAAACTGGAGCCTTGTTATTCCTCTTGACGAAGACACATCTCCGTCAGAAATAGGTGTAAACCAGAAACAATGCAGCCCGCTTGTGCTGCATATTTGACCAGATTAATTAGACCATGTTGGATGGTGATTGAGTATTATTTAGCAAACAGAAGTCCTAACCCACTGAAATGAGCTGAGCAGCTCTTAGCGAGCCAGCTGAAGCATGTCCTTGAACAGAGCTGCTAGCCAGCCCTGGCACAATATGTTGAGCTTCTGCTCAGTCTTGACACCCTTCCGCTCGGCTCGCCTTGCCCCGCTTCTCCTCGGCTCGGCTCGGCTCTCCTTCTCGTCCAGTGTGAATCACAAAGAGGTGCTAATGAGATCCAGCACACTGTTTTAAGCCCGGCCCCATGCAGATGGCTCTCAGCCTTCTTGGCTGACCTAGAGTAGGAGTGGGAAGCGTAGCAGACAGACAGAAAGGCCAACAGACAGGCAAGCAGGCAGACAGATAGCGACAGGCAGCCATTGCTGGCAGCGTGGCTGACAGACAGACAGACTGACAGAGAGATATTTAAGTAGGCAGAGAGGCAGTTAAAGAGGCAGGCAGACAATGCTAGGCATGGAGATAGACAGACAGACAGGCAGGCAGAGCGAAACATGGTGAAACATGGCCTCACAAAACCCGACTCTGCTTTGTGGGAAGGAGAAGCAGCTGATGGTTAAAAATGCTCAGATGGCCTGCTTGGCGGTGCCAAACCTGTCAGGATTGGAGAGGAGAGGAGAGGAGAGGAGAGGAGATATACAAGGAAGGGGAACATGCAGCAGCTGTGATTAAAAGTAGGCCTGGGTGCCCTGCTCCTTAACCTCTGTGCTCCGGACAGCAGAAGCAGGTGACGGTGAAGGTGTTATTTTGAAGAGTGGGGAGGGGGAGGGAGGAGAGTTAGGATGAGAAGCTGCTGATTTAAGGCAGATGAAGGACTCTTGTGAGAGCTAAAGAGGTCATGCGTGGTCTTTTATTAATAATTGAGAAGCGACGGCGCGTTGTGTTATGACCTGGGTTGTTAAGGGGCTAAGCTGATGATTATAGCTCAGCCCGTGGATGAGCGCTGTTTAAAAACAGGAGCACAGTGTCCCCTGAGGCAGAAAGATTCTAAGGGCAGTCATTTCATTTCAGGCCAACATCAGTAGCAGGATATGTTTTCGGCATAGCAAAAGCCTACTATAATTATAGCAGTAATATTATTTACCAGGGAGAGAAATTATACTGGAGGTCAACTTAAGCTTGGCCTTGTTTATACAGTACGTACATACAAACAGTATATCATTGCAGCTATGTTTAAAGAGTCTCTTCTCCCCCCCCTCTCTCAAGTCCAATTCCAATTCCAAGAAGCTTTATTGGCATGGCAATGAAGTAGTGTTGCCAAAGCTAACATGCAATATTACAAACAGAGACAATCTGTTTGAGGAGAAACAAACACCAAAAGAAAAGAGAATGGTAAACTTATGGCCATTTCTATATCTAAATCAAACTAAATTGATTTAATCAACTTAACTTAAAATATTATGTCTGAGTTCTTTCTCTCTGTCTCTGTCTGTTTCTCCGTCATATGTAAACAACAGCTTAAAAAGTGTTAATCACAGAATTTAAGAAAACTTGCACATTCTGCTCTTTGTAGAAGTCACTGTAATTAGGTACTTTATTGGAGAAGCTTTTGTTCTTACATATCCATATGACTGCTGCTTCCATGGAGATGTGTTGTTGTTATAGTAACTGGTCATACAGCTAATACAGCTAATACAGCTTAAACACAACACAACTCAACTCAAATTAAAAAAAAAAACACAACACAGTCTTCTATTGAAGAAGCCAAGAAGCTAACATCTCCTGTACTGGTGTGCATCCATACAATGCATATTTCTCAACTAGTTGCACAGGCCAGGCTGGTGTGCACTGAGCTAATTAGAGCCTGAGGCCATTGTTGCATAGTCTCACTGATCTCCCTCAACTGCAAATGATTGTTGTCAAAATTGGCTAAAGTATCCGGCCAACAGTTGAATGGGAAATGCTAATGAGCGAGCTTGTGCAGTGTGGTATGTCTGTCTAAAGTAGCTATGTGCCTATCCATTTCTCTTTGTCTCTGTTTGCCTGTGCAGCCACAGGGGTGGTGGTGGTGGTGGTAGTGGTGGTAGTGGTGGGGGTTGTATGTAAGGTAGGAGTATTGTACTTCTCAGGTTTAAGAATATGATTTTGGCAAAAGGTAGGGAATGTGAGAAACTAAATAAATCCCTTGTACAGTGGCGCCTTGCCCTTGAACATAAAACCCAGTGATATCAATACTGTTAATCAGAGGGCTTTAAGAGGGGAGCTCCTTGGTCATTCATCAGTATAATTAGGGTTAAACTATTACTTATGCGGGCAGAGGAAGGCAGGGAAGATGCCTGCCGCTATTGATTCTCACCCCACACACCCCTCCACACCGTCCCACTGCTGTAAAACACACACCGCTGAGGGGATTACTCTGTGTGAGTGTGTGTGTGTGTGTGTATGTGTATACATGCACGTGTGTGTGTGCGTGTGTGTGTGTGTGTGTGTGTGTATGTCTGTGTTGATAAATATGCGTATAGAATCTCCACTACTGGGGCATTTCAAGGTTGTTGTGTAACTTTGTTTTGTAACTGTACTGCCTTTCTGCCGTTGTCTCAGAGGAAGTGATTGTAATTACTTAATATTGAACTCTCTCCCTTCTCCCTCCTCCCAATCTGCACTCACATATTCTCTTTCTCTCTCTCCCCCCGTGTGTTTACCTGCCCCCTCCCCTTTTTTTTTAGCCTCCATCCATCCACAAGCTCTCATCCGGTTCCCGTTGCTTGTGTGAAAATCTAATATTATTTCGCGAGGACTTAAGGATCAGTTTCTTAGCTGTTTAAGCTAATCATTATTGCCTGCTTTGATCCGTCCATGCAGCGACGAGCGCTTAGTTCATTTGCAAGGCGTGCGAGGCATCTGGTGCCAATTAGCAGGCCTAGTCTTGGGGAAGGGAGGAGGATGCGCTGGCCACGATCAGGTCTTCCCCTCCACCAAATCCCTGGATTACAACAACGTGCTGAGGACGGGGAGGGAATGGGGGTGGATGGGAGAGGGTAGTGTGACTAGTGGCGGTAGTGTCACTAATATAATGAATGCTGTCATTGTGTGTGTGTGTGTATGTGTGTGTGTGTGTGTGTGTGTGTGTGTGTGTGTGTATGGAGTAATTAAAGACAACTCTATCGTATCAACATGCTCTCTTTCTATCACGGAAGAGCAGCTGATTAGTGATGGCCGCTGTTAATGAAGACCGTCGTGGTTGGTGTGTTTCCGTGTTTCTGCCCTAGTGTGTGTGTGTGTGTGTGTCTGTGTGTGTTTGTGTGAGTCTCTGTGTCTGTGTTTTCTAATGCATCACCAGGGTGACAGCCTGTCATAATCAGCGCTGAGTTCTTATTTGAATGGCTCCCCTCACTGTGCATCTCACTGTGGAACGCTCCAAACACCTTGTGCCCTCCGGCTCGTGCCGATCACTCAGGCCTTCACGTCTGACAGAGGCAGCTGGCAAAGCAGTCACCTACACGCAAAACCCTGCCTAGGAGCCAGACGGAGCATCACCCTCTAATCACTGGGCCAGCAGTTTACAATCTGCAGCCATGACCTCCGGTCATGACATGATCAAATTTGGAGGTAAGCAGACAACCACCACTGAAGGGTGCCGTGGAGAAGGGTTGTGGTGGTGGTGGTAGTGGTGAGGGGGTGGGGTTAGTTAGCGGTTACCTGTTGACCGGGGTGAAGTGTTCAGCATAAGGGCAGTAGTCCCATCTGTTGCGCTACCACGAGCTGCACGCACAGAGGCTTGTCCAGGCCTTCCCCTCAGCTGCCCGCGGGTCACTCTGGAGAGACTGATAAAGCAGTTGACGGGCGAGCAAATTAGTCCCGCTCAGACAGCCGTGGTCCTGTCAGGTGGTGTTCAAAGATGGGACTAATTACGCTCGGACATGAACTAAGTGACGTTATGTTCAAGGCAGAGAAGCCTTCAGCACATCTGCTGGCTTTAAGGAGTGTACATGTCAACTCCCCAGTCATCCAGAAGCAGCATGCAACATACAAAATTCATTAAATATCGACGGGACGGAATGAATGGAATTCATTAGATATTTTGAGTTGATATAGCTCATAAATTGGAAAAAAAATCACTAATGAATATGTGTATAACTGTTTGCATGTGTGTGTTTGTGTGTGTGTGTGTGTGTGTGTGTTGTTTTTGCTATTTGAGTGTGCTCTGATGTACTGTGAGGCCCTGTGGGATTTTGTAAGTTTGTGACTACCTAAGAGGCAGTATCTCCCTCTAGTGGCAGAAGAGTACACTACAGTTGCTAAAGGGATCCAAATGCCCGTGGAAGATTGCTGGGGGTAGCGTAATAACTACAGTATAGGTGACAGTATAAGTACTGTTTTTTTAATTGCACAGCTGTGTTCCTATTTGTGTTTTTGTTCATGGTAGGGAGTTTGTGTGTGTGTGCGCGAGTGTGTGTGCAAGTGCACATTCATGTTTGTGCAGGTATGCATATGTTTGATTGTTGATCAGCCTATGTGGCGGTGTATGTTAAGCCGTGAAGCAGGACCTTGTGTTGTGCTTGTGACAGCTGCTAGCCAGTTGTGAGTTGTTGTTGTGTCAGATGTCATGTTGTGCAATGGGAAATAAGCTTACCCCAGAGCCTCACTGTGTACGTTATGGAGGTGTTACGTCAAGTCAAGTCAAAATACAAAGAATGGTCTAATAAAAGAATCGTCTAATTTTTTTTTGAATATGAAATATGTTGTGGCATCTGGTGTAGCTATTGATTATAGTGGGAGCTAATTGTTATGGCAGACGTTATATTGACTTACCGCTTCAGTAAATCCTCATTGTTTGTTGGCTACTGTGGTAACTCGGGGCTCATGGAATCTATTACATTTCGTGGGTATGTCTGTAATTAGAAGTGTGTATGTTAACTTAAAGAGTCTGCATAGTAAGTGTGTGTTTTTCGCTACCCTTTACTCATCAATACAAATGTCTGATCAGATGTTTCAGCCCTCCAGATTTTCTCAGTGCTCATCTTTGTGCAAAAGCTGTCCACTATTTTTTTTTTTAGAATTTTCTAACATTGTGTCATCGGAACAAATTACAGATTAATCAAGGATGAACACAAATGAATCCCCTATGAAAATTGCTGTTGCCGCTTCAAAGGCTGATAATAGTTTGACACAGGTACCATTCTCATGTTTTTGTCTTTTGCAAAGGTTCCCCAACCTCTGAGAGGGTGTAATTGCAGACTATGTTGACCTTTAAAATGCGCAAAGAAATGGCTTTTAAAAACAGCCTCTTCATTTTCATAGGCAGGGGCTAAAAGTTAACGGGCCTTGGCACCCCCCGCTTGTCTGTGTGGGCTTGTAAATGAGCTTGTATTAATGTATGTTTGCTGTGCACTAATGCAGGAGATTATGCACGTCCTGCTTCAGCCCCTTTAGGGCCGCCGAGGAAACTAATAAACGCGGCACGCCTAATAAATGTTTGTGCCCAGAAGTCATCAGGAAATTGTGATGTCCTTTGCCCCGCGTCGGCTCCGGAATGGCAATTAACAGCATTCAAAGCATGTTCGGCTTTCCACTCTCTGACCTACTTGGTGAGATGCCTGTGCTGGTTTGGCATCCCTGTCCTCCTGACTCTCTGACCTGCTTGGTGTGATGCCTGTGCTGGTTTGGCATCCCTGTCCTCCTGACCCACGCTGCACCTCTCATGTCCTTAATGCTCTTCAGCCCTCACACTCTCCACTGCTTTTCAGGAGTGATGGCCAAAGTGTGAACCTGATAAAGAGGGGGAAAGGGATGGGAGGAGGGAGAGGGAGAGGGAGAGGGAGAGGGAGGAGGGGGGGGCAAAAACCCAAAGACATCTTTGTATCTCTCTCTCTCTCTCTCTCTCTCTCTCTCTCTCTCTCTCTCTCTCTGACATGTCCATGTGTAGTAGAGGCCCCATGAGATCTGTGCCCACCAAGCTGGCATTCGGTGAAGGGTTGAGTCGTGTGGGGAGCGCACAGGCTCACCGGAGCCAACACCAGAGCCCCACTCGGGCCTCTCATCCCGCGGCGCTCCATTACCCCCCTTGGTCCCCAGGGCCAGCCGCCGATGACAGCCAGCCTCCCGGCCCCATGCCCAAGGGTCCTCGCTCAGTACTCACCCTGCAGTCAGAGACACGTGCTTCAGTGTTCACATGTAGCCAGCCTTTCAGGGACACTGGTGTGCTGGATTCATCTGTGTGTGTGTGTGTGCGTGTGTGTGGACAGTATATAGTAGTAAAAGACTGCTGCTTCCGTGCTGTATAGCTTTATCTACTGTGCAGGCCTGTTTATTCAGAGGAAAATTCTGCCCAGCTATATTTAAATGCATATGTATGACAACATACCACAACTCTTTGCTACCTAATTCAAGACATGGAGGTGTGTTTGTGCCTACAGTAGCCTCTGTCACATGTACTTGCATACACACACACACACACACACACGCATGTAGACACACACAAACTCACACACACATACACTTTCCTCATAATCAGAGGCAGCTAATGATCCCTCACTGATGTCAACTTTGCTTGGGTGTGTCATGCTGAATCCCGACTAACAGTAGTTACTTATACAGCCAGTGCCCTCTCCCTCTCCTTCACCATACTCTTGAATTAATACACACTAAAGCATCAGCCGGTAGAGAAAGGGGCAAAGCTAGTGGCATCAGCAGCAGGGTTGATTCAGCCTCTCATTCTCTCTCCACGCACCCAGAGCCGCAAGTGCTGATTGCCTTAGGTTGTGTTTTTCATTAGGGCATAATTGCAGAGCAGTCGAGACCTCCAACGCACAGTTCATCAGACTGAGGAGCAATTGGAAGAGGGGGAGGACAGAATGTGTGTGTGTGTGTGTGTGTGTGTGTGTGTGTGTGTGTGTGTGTGTTTGACAGAGAGAGGGAGAGGGAGGGAAAAATTAAATAAATGCATAATCATTAGCACACATGACGTGAACCTGGAGGCTGCCATGCTCGTCATCTGTGTTTTTCTGTGTTAATAAACTGCATGTTCTCTCTGCTCCTCATCATTGCTCTTGATTATATCTACTCTTGTCCTCCCACTACTTCTTCTTTTCTGTGCGTCCCAATTATCATTACTGTCATCGTTATCGTCATGGTAATTAGTCCGTCTGCTGCATTCATTACTCAGTTACCGTGACAAGCGAAATCTGGAGGAGATCCACAGGTGTTGGAAGGGTGGTCAGAGCATCCTCGGTGGTGGTGAATTTCAGATTCCACACACATATGCTCCTCTCTTTCCCTTTCCTTTCTGTTCTTTCTCTTACACTTGGCGATATCTTTTTTTGTCAATCTTTCTCATGGTTCTTTCCATCTCTGTCATCCTCTGTCTCTCTTTCTGGGCTTGGCTCTCTGTCTGTCTCTCTCATCTCTCGCTATCTTTTTCTCTTTCTGCTTTTTTCCGTGACATTTTTTGCCCTCCAACTCTCTCTCTCTCTCTCTCTCCCCATATTTCTATCTGTTCCCCATTGCTTATGTCTTCCATTGACCTTCCCTGCTGTTGCTGGAGTTCCTCTAGGCTGATGAAGCCAGCTGCAGTGATCTGCTTCCTCCATCGGACTCCCTCATTTCCCCTTCCTGTCAGCACAAGTTAAGACAAGCATGCGTCTTTCCCACACCTCTCTGGCAAGACAGAGAGAGAGAGAGAGTCACCTCTGTCTGTCGAGGGATGCTGAGAAGGCCTTTGTGCCTCTGTTTGTGAATGGAACTGTTTTTGGTGTGTGTTTATCCCAGACATTTACATTTACATTTATGCATTTAGCAGACGCTTTTATCCAAAGCGACTTACAAAAGAGGATAACATTCAAGCTACAACACAATGAAAGAAACTAACAAAGAGTGCATATTGCTAACATAAAACTGCACTATTTTAAGTTGAAAGTGCAATAGTGCAATAAAGTGCAGCATAAAAAAAAAGTTAAGTACAAGTTCTTAAGTGCATTCTCAAAATTCACGCCAGGAGATATTCTTGGAAGAGCTGGGTCTTCAAGAGTTTCTTGAAGGTGTAGAGGGTATCAGTTGATCTGGTTGCACTTGGGAGGTCATTCCACCAGCGTGGAACCAAACATCAGAAGAGTCTGGATTGACCTGCACAAGGTGTTGGCTGTGCGTATGGGTGTATATGGAGTGGATTAAGATGCTGCACCTGTAAAGAGAAGTTTTGACAGTCTCAAGAGCATGTGCTATTTAGCTCACTGTTTTGGCAGAAGATGTCTGCATGTGCTTACGTGTGTGCATAGACACACAAGAAAACAATTGTTTTTTGTTAAAAAAATGTTTATTTCGTTCATTTAAGCAAGTATAGGGTGAAATCTGTTTTGTTTTCCATTGTCATGTCATAAAGTACAATGTTTTTTGTATTATCATTCTATTTCAAGATAATGGACTTGTGAAAAGTGGAGGAGGGGGAGAGAAAGAAGGGAAGGAAGAAAAAAAAAAGATAATTTTGCCGAGACCTGAAGCGCGGTGCAAGCTTGGGGCTGCCCAAATTCAATAAAGAAACAATCAAGCACAGTAACACGGCATAATGGCTTTTTAAAAAAGATAAATGTTTGCTAAATGACTCTCTTATGTCCACGAGGAGTGCGGGAGAATGGCTTTCTGCATTAGGTGCACAGATCCGGCCTGTGACCCATCTGATGCCTTACCATTACCAGCCAAATTACGGGAGGAAACCCTTTGTCTTTCTGCCAGAGTCATTTCTCAAAAGAGGGAATTTTTCTCGCCTCTGCTTTGTGTGTGTGTGTGTGTGTGTGTGTGTGTGCGTGCACTTGTGCATCTGTGTGTGTTTCAGTGTGTGTATACTCGACTGTGTGTGTGTGTGAGAGAGAGAGTGTGTGTGAGAGAGAGAAAGAGAGAGAGAGAGTGTGTGTATGTGTGTGTTTGTGTGTGCTTGTCCACATGTGTGTTTATGTGTGTACGTGTGTGTGTATGTTTGTCTGACTGCACACTTGGCATTCTCCTAATCCTGTGATGCCCCCACCCCCCTTTCCAACCTGCCTGCAGCTCAATTTATCTGTATGATGCCTGCGCTATCTCCCCACTAGCCTTCCAGCATCCATCAGTGCCGCTCAGAACAGGAGACGATTAACCCCGGTCCACTGAAAAAGAGAGGGAAAGCTGCCACAGTGCTTCCTCTCGCTGCATGGCAGTCTCGGCGCAAACCAGGAAGCAACAAGAACGAGAGAGAGAGACAGAGAGAGAGAGAGGGAGGATGAGGAAGGGCGCACAGAGACACGTGGCCAATGAGAGAGGGCACTCGCTGCAGCTCCAAATACTGTAACACAGCCTCTGAGAGCTTGTTTTGCATGTCTGCCCACCTGCTTCATAAATCAAGCCATACCCTTCTCAGGGTCTAATGAAATATTCATCCCACAGTTTAGCAGAGACACTAGTCTTAATGCCGGCATCCGCCCTGCAAAAACTGTTAGTACGCACTCGGGTCGCCTTGTTAATAATGCATGAAGCATTTTCTATAAATCAAGAGAGGGGCCTCGGTGTGCTTTATAAGTGCTTGAGGATTACTTTGTGTTTGGCTTGTGTGTGTGTGTGTGTGTGTGTGTGTGTGTACGTGTGTGTTTGTGTCTGTTTCAGGGCTCATGCAGACACTGCATACACTTGTGTGTGTGTGTGTGTGTGTGTGTGTGTGTGTGTGTGTGTGTGTGTGTGTGCCTGCACTTTTGTTTGTCCACTCTCCACCCCAGCAAACATTGTAAACAGTGCTGGAAAGTGGCAAGGTGGGGTGGGGAAGGGGAGATAGCGCAGACTGCATTTGCGAAACGGAGTGGGCTCTTCTTTGCGGTGGCGCCATCACAAGCTGGTATTTGGCGGCACATTACAGGGGGTGATTTATTTACTGAACGACTCGGATCATTCTGACATGGTGCCGTAACGCTCGCAGGGTCCTGCTGACGGACTGCCGAGGCCTTACAGACTGGCATCCACCTCGGCCCAGATGCGCTTCCTGAAATAATACAGCGGGAAGTAGCCTTGCGGGAAGCATGTTGCCCAGCAGTGGCCAATCAGATACAGTGATAACAACAGAATGTAGTTAATTATAGCATTATTATGAGTCCTACTTGTTTGGTACATGTCAGAGAGATGTCTGAGAGAAGTTTCAGGCTGTTTAAAACTAGATACCTAAGGCAGGCTCTAGTGGCTGGTAGCCTTCTCAGAAACTTTGTAGATTTATCAGAAGATGTATGTGTGGGCATGAACATTTTATTTATGAATATTATGGTACCTCTATGGATTATGGATCTTCTGTAGGTGTGTATATGTGTGTGTGTACAGGACTGTACTGGTATGTGCTCCTCAGTCCATTTGTGGATCCTGGTGATGTATCTTTGTAAAATGTGTACTTTTATGTGTGTGTGTCTGTGTGTGTGTGTGTGCGTTCTCCAGTTCTCCAGTTTTCCAAACTGTTTAAGTGGGAGTTAATGAGAGACCCCGTGGTGACTTTCGGAGTGTGAGGTGGGTGAGCTCTGAGGCATCCTGCGAGTGGGATTGCATTTGACACCTCTGCTGCCAGATGGCAATTAATATAAAGGGCATCTGAATAGGCAATCCATGTGCTCAATAAATATGTGTCACTCGCACTCAGCTTAGTGGGGGGAGATGCTTTCTCTTTTTAACAGAGCGTTTGGTTCCATCCATGATTTTAATTGCTGTGACAGTCTGTGGAAAACACAGGGGTTGTCAGTCAAATCCCCAGTCAAACAGGTGTTCAATAAACTCCAAGTTGAATGAAACACCTTCAAGTATTTTGAAGGGGGGAGGCTGGAGGAGTTGTCTGTGCCAAAAAATAGTGGTGGTTATTATAATGTGGATGACTGCATATCACATTACTGCATGCGCGTTATTGCATGTGCTGCACAGAACATAAGATTTTTGCATGTGGATTATGAGGCATAAACAGCCCCATTTTTCAATTTTTGCAGTCTCCCTTGTTGCATTTTTCTCCAGGTCTGTCGATAGCAATGATTCATATTCCACTTCATCCTTCACTGTAAGAGTTTGAGGACTGCAAATGAGTGATTCCCTTTTTATTCATTTATTTATTTATTCATTCATTTATTTATTTATTTGAATTCATCCACACAAATGCTGGCCTCAGCCTCGATGAAAACATATTGATTCCACAGCTGCCAGTAAAATATCCTTCAGTTTAAGCCGTATAGGACTCACTTCCTCTGGCACCAAAGGCTTTTTATACTGGGATGGGTGAAGCCATGCCAGACTAATGTAAACTTTAGCTGCGGAGTCCTTGGGTGTTTCCACACTCCTCTGCCCAGTGACGCTCTCGGCTGTCACAGGCCCCTTCGCTCGGTGGGCTGCGTCTGAGCTCCAGTCCCTCTGCTGGGCCCTCCGGTCACTCACCCTTTCAAGCAGAGCTCCAGAGGGAGCGAGGGGGCTTTGCCACCGTTCATTAGCCCAGGTTGGTGTGAGAAGCCTGGGAGAGAAACTCTGAGGAGTCCCCTTGTCCCTGCAGTGGGGCATCTCCAGCTAAGGGGCCGGTACCAATAGCTGAACCAGTGGAAAGGTGGTGGAGGTGGAGGTGGTGATGGTGGTGATGGGGGGATGGTGGGGGGATTTGAGACTGTCTCACTGGTCCAATAGTCATGCTGTCCAGCCCCCCAGCGATGTCTCCTCTGACTCCCAGAGCTGCTTCCCTTATGCTGGCTGACTTCCCAACCCTTCTTGCGAGGTGTCTCTGGAGATCTCTCAGACTCGCACATACTCCCGACCTGTCTCCTCTGTGCACGCACGCATAGACACACACACACACACACACACACACACACACACACACAAAATGCACTTTGCTCATACTCTGTCACCTTTTGTCTTTTTCCCCTCTGATTCCCTCACGCGTGTACACACTCTCACACACACACACACACATATACACACACGCATTCTCCCGCACCCTGTTTTTCCCAAAGCCTCAACTGTGTCGAGAGCACACCTCAGCCTCCATCTCAGACATTCATGGCTGGTTGCTCTCGTCACCTCTGTCCACTGCCCTTCTCACCAGCCATCACTTTCCCTTCAGGCTCGG
>PYXC01000541.1:8015000-8135000 GCA_015244755.2 Tenualosa ilisha | reverse complement strand
GTGTGAGAGAGAGAGAGAGAGAAAGGCCTCTGTATGTGATAGTGTGCATGAGAGTGAGATGTTAAAATGAGTTTAGAAAGGGTCTTTGACTCACATCACTCTCCCTTTTTTCTCCTTTTTTGCAGGTTTCTGCATCAGTCTGTCCAGAGGATGGATATCTGCACGTGTAAGCAATCAGCCTTTTTCATCAGCCATACTGCTGACACAGCTACATTGATTATTATTATTATTGTTATTATTATTATTGTTATTATTATTGTTGTTGTTATTCTTATTATTGTTGTTGTTATTATTGTTATTATTGTTGTTGTTGTTGTTATCATTTTTGGTGTTGTTCTTATTACATATGTATCATATTTTATCAGTTTTGTTTATGCTTATTTTGGAGGGAGAGGGGTGATTAATGATGGTTGTGATGATGGTTGTTTGTGTAAGTTTGAGATGTTTTCATAAGATGTGCGTTCGTCCCCCAACTGAGTACTGTGTCATAGAGGTGTGTAGGAGCTAATGCTTCTCGTCATCTGTCAGCCATGAGTTATGTGCACATCACTCTGTGTGTGTGTGTGTGTGTATGTGTGTTTGTGAGTGTGTGCGTGCGCGCGTGTGTGAAAGTGTGTGCTCGCTGGTGATCTGGTGCTAGTCCACTGCCCTTAATGATTACCAACACACTCGCAACACACCCTACAAACAGTAAACAACACTAGATGCGTGCACACACACACACAGACATACACACACACACACACACACACACACACACACACACACAGACACACAGACACATACATTTCTTTAACAGATAACACTTAAAACACACTCGAACAAGGGAGTGTGTTTTGAAGATATACAAACATAGTCAAGCATTCCTCTGTCTCACACTCAAACACGATGTTCCTGGTCACGCCCATCCGTCTCTCTCGGTCACGCGCATTTTTTTTTCTTTTTTTTTGTCTCTGTCCCCCTCCTGTTTTTCCACTTTTTCTCTTTCTCTTTTATTTTCCCTCTTTCCTCCCTCTCTCCCGTTCCCGTTCCCTCTCCCCCATCCCCCTCTCTTGTCCTCATTTCTGAGTCACAGTGCCGTCCCACTGTTCCCTTCAGAAGCCTCCTGCGCCTCACCCAGCGGTCCCCTGGGTGCGAGTCTATCAGCGGATCAGGGAGGCCATTGTACAGTAGAGCACAATGTCAGACACCTTCCGAGGCAAGACGCAGGGGCGCGGTGGCGGCTGAGGCGGGGAATCTTTGGGGGCTGTGTGGCGGGGTGGGTTTGAGTGGGTGTCAGGGAGATGGTAACCCCAGGGTGAGTGGATTAAGATTTGGCCAATACTCTGCACTGTTCTGTGAGTGAATGGATCACACATGCGATGCATATCGCTTGACACTAAGCACTCTTAGTTGCACTAAAGGGAGCACAAAGAGGCAGGTCATCTCCATGTAGCCATAACCGCAAAAGACAAAAAAACAAAAAAAAAATCAGACAAAATAATCCCGGTCGACGAGACACTCTCTGGAGTTAGATAGATGACTTTCTGTTTGGTCATTTGCTGCATTATTTGGTTTTGAACGTTTTGGAGTGGAGCAACTTGGTTAAGAGTCCAACAGCCTCCATGTTATAAAATGGCTGACTGGGAGACTGAATTGAACCAGTGAAATGAAGGTATGTTGCACACTGGTCAGTGAATTGTAAAATTTGTATGGATGTGTTTAGAATCCAAATCTCTCTCCTCCAGTTTTTGTCGAAGCTTGCTGAAGAAGCTTTTAACTAAAAGTCGGGTTTGCTGTATTGGCCAGACTTTTAGTTAGATTAATCAAATGTATGAATTTTCAGATCAGCATTGTCTGCAGCTTTTGTTTCAGTGTTTATAATTGAGCGTTTTGGATGCCATTCTGCCTACCTACTTGAAAACTGTTCTGGGTTTCATGTGTTTGTTTTCCCATTCCTTTCTAATTGCATCTCACGGGCAGCCAGAAATATCTGAAGAAATGAGAAATACCACATGCCAGCAATTGATGTCTGAGGCTTAATTGGATAATTATGCCATTTCTTGGCCATTAGTATGAAACAATATAAAGTACACTGATTACTACATACACAGTTTAATTGTGGTTTTAATAGATCACTCCTCTGGAATCCTCACGATGAAACACTTCTAAGTCCGCCATTTTGGGAATTAATTGCATTGTCGGAATGACTAGCATAACCGCTGAATTACTGTTTCTTTCTCCTAATAGACTACATCTAAGAATGTATCCTTGACCATGTTGAAATGAGACACTAAAAGGTAAAAGGCCATTTTGAGGCAAATGATTTAATTCTCTTTTAATAGCCATTCACATTACTTTTTATTAGGAATTTATAAGATGGCCCGTTTCTCTAATTTAAAAAAAGAGACAAAAGAAAACTAATTAATGTAAAAGTTCTCTTAACAACTTTCGTTATCAATTAGACCCGTTCTATTTGAGAAACTCCAAAGTGGATGAGTTAAGAAAAAAAAGAATATTGTTAAGTGTCCTATTAATTGCGCTGTGATTATTTAAAATCATAAGCAGTTGTAAAGGTTGAGCAGTTTACAATGATTTTTTTTAATTAAAACGGATTTGCAGTGATTGAGGTAAAGTATAAATACCTTGTTAACCTGCTTATCAGGTTGAGCAATTTTTTTGCTTTATGAAAGGTGCTCTCTATTATTATATCATTAGTTAGGAATATTTATACTGTACTGAAGGTGGGTCTGCAGCAGGGAAAAATATGAAAATTTAATTTATAAAAAGATATAAATGAAAAGGATTACAATTGATATTGCATTGAAAGCTTTGAATATTTATTGAGGTTAAATAGATTCTAAAGGCACCACTTCACTGCTTTAAATCAGACTTTGTTGACAGTGTTTAATGGGGTGACACTACTTTGTCACAGAACTCTGTGACCTTTATAAGCAGTGGAAATGACGTGAAGTACACTCAATGTAAATTAGGTTTTATATTGCTTAATATTTCATTTCATTTTAATATTTTCTTCAATGTAATATACTGAATAGAAGAAATCCACTGCTAAGCAAGAAATGTAATGTTTATGAATAAGTAGGCTCATTTGCAACATACAGTTCTATGTGTTTTTACCATTGAATACTGCATGAAAAAGAGCCACACAGTGCATTGGGAAAGCTGTGAAGTCAGTCCTGTTTTATGGATAATGACTCTGGCCAGACTTGTTGAAAAATTCAGGAGTGTTTAATATTATTTTGTGCACATTCTATTTTCATTGTTTTCCCTGTGGTGACAGTTGGATCTGCATTTGTAAGCTTGTGGATTACTTGGCTTGAGTTACTGTGTTAATACAGTTGGATCAGCATTTGTGAGCTTGTGGTATGCTTTGCTTAAATAGCAGTGTTCGTATTTGCTTTTATACATCTGTTTATCCAGATGTAAGGGAGGCTACTACATTCGAGCTGTGCAGAATAACAATGTCTGTCTGTCCACTTATCACGTCCTGACCTCTGATATTAAGAGGTTTTTATTGCAGGCCTGAGTCATAGTAGAGTCACCTCTCTCTTTCTCTCTCTCTCTCTCTTGGCCTGTCTGGACTAAGTAGATAAGGCTCATGCGTGTGTGTGGAGAGGTAAGGCACCTGCTTAAAGGTGCGGCTGAGTATTTTTTTTTCTTCCTGACGGCGATGCTATCGTTAAGGGAATATTTACTCTTTGGCGATGTAATGTATGCCTCCTCTCAGCAGGGCGGCGATCTGCTTTCTGCCTCTCGGGTGTAAGCCGACTCCAGTGCTCCACAGCCCTAATGACACAGACTCTACTCACCTGAGATATGCCGCAGAGCTTAAGAGCAGACTCAGCAGTGGGGATATAGATACAGCTCACTTCCTGTCTCTCAGCCTCTCTTCCCTTCTCTCCCTTTCAGTCTCCACTGCCTACTCAAACCTCCTCTCTCCCTCTCTCTCTCTCTCTCTCTCTCTCTCTCTCTCTCCCCCTCTCCATTCCCTTTGGGGAGTCTCTCAGATGAACTATCAGTGGCACACACATGATGCAGAGAGCTTTCTCTTCCTCCCCCCATCTCCCTTCTCTGCCTTATCCACTGCCCTTTGCAGATACACACACACACACACACACACACACACACACACACACACACACACACACACACACACACACACACAGTCATTTGCTACTGTGTGTTTAGTTGACAGACAAACTCAAACTCAAGCCTTTCATTTTTGACCTCTCCTTCGTTGGCTTTAGAAAGTTCCAGAACTCCATTTTCTGCGCCCATTGCCGCAGTGAAGAACCATTAGTTTGTAGATACACTTTTGCGCTATTGCTTCCCTCGTTCCTTTTTGATATATCGGCTGATAGTGTCACAAAGCGACCTCCCAGCACATAAGCCAATTACTGTTACTACCTCAGTGCATGTCGTGGACACATACATTTGACTTGCAATGTCATTTGCCGAGGTCAGGAGTAGTTGCCCTGCTTAGCTGCATTACCTATAGGGGACTGGCATTCATCAAACAGAATTCATGGCGTTGTGCACACTAAGACTCCTGTGATAACCTGGACCTTTGCTGCCGTTTGCTTCTTTTCAATTTGCGATGCTACTGCCAGACACATTCAGCCTTTTGAAGAGGTGTGCCAATTAAATGGCACAAACGCACTATGGCTGGTGTTTACATGAAAACACTCACACACATACACACACATACATATACACACACACACACACACACACACACACACACACACACAGTCGCACATATACTCTCAGACACGCACAAGCAGGCCCCTCAGTGAGACAGAGATCCTAGCACATCATCAGAGAAGCCTGGCTATGAAAACAGACATAGGTGGGTGAAGAGGTGTAACAGGCTGTTGTTGGTTCAGCTGTAGATTTTCCTGAAGATTGTCTGGCACTGTCAGCAGTACAGCTGCCTCTCTGTGAGTGGGAAACGTGTTCTGCATATGCGCCATGCCGCGCTCTCCTCACAGATGCACCTATTAAAATTCATGAAAACAAACAAAGTTTGTGTGTTGGGTGCTCCACACAAACTCAGCAGAAAAAAAACATCTATATCCTCTAAATTAGAATTTTTTGTGGTTTACATGGCTTTTTTGGCTGCTGGTATATTTGTGTCACTTTTCAAGAAGTGCTGCTGCAGTACATTTTTGAAACTCTTATTTGAGAACGATGCTGTAAATGTATCAAGACGACATCAGGCCAGTGGTGTGGAGTAAACCTCTGGAAGTGTGAGAGGGACATGGGTTGCTGCAGAGTTGCTGAGGTGTGACTGAAGCTTCAAGACTATTGACTGAATGTTGGGCTTTAGGAAAAAAAAAACTAAACATAACAAAAATCTCCTCTGACCTGTTTGACCTCATACCAGCTTTCTAAAGAGATCAAAATAGATCACACTGTAGTGATGCACTGTATACTGTATTTATAGGGCAGACATGTCTGTGAGGCTGTGTGTTTTTGGTGTGTGTCTGTATGTATGGAGACCTCTCTGTATATATATGTAAATATTTGCATCTACACGTATATGTATTATTTATATGTGAGTGCATATTTTGAGGGAATGCATTCTTAGTTCAGAATAAATAGCAGAGGTTGTGAAAGAATGAGAGCATGATGTTAACTCTCATGCATATAAACTAGGTCTGTGATATGAAGCCTGGAAGCATTCTGAAATCCCTATCGGAACTATTTTTTTCTTCTTCCTCCATGAAGGTGTAATTATGCACATCCATAATCTTAAACAATCTTTTAATTACAATATCATGTTCTCATTTCACCAAGTAATATGCCCAAACTTTTAAAGTAATAGATTAGGTTAATTACCTCACCCCTGCATTGCTCAAAGCAAAGTTATATATTTCCTCCCTCCTTGAGATGGCTCAAGATGGCTTGAAGATAGCTTTCTCCTTCATCATTCTGTGCTATATCAAAATTTGTTTTACGCTCAACTTGATCAGTGATGTGAACATAAGTTTGTGCTCCTTTTTTTCCTTTTTTTTTTCTTTCCTCTAGTGTCAGATCATTGTGAGAAACCAATGGAGCGAGAGAGCTGTAAGGTCTAATGTCATCTGACCAGTCTTTTTTGCATGTGGAGCTGACTGACGGAAAGCTTAGCTCAGTAACGTTGTGAGGGACTTTGGTATCACTATAGGTTGAGCTGCTGAGCAGAACAACAAAATGCAGCCAGAGAATGAAGTTGTCAATAGAGCGTAATTTGGTTGAGTTAAGAGAGCGCAAGAGAGAGAGCGAGGCGTGAAGGTACGGCGCAAGAAACTAGCTAGAGGGAAAATATTTTTGGCAGGGACACAGCTTCTCAGTCGAGAGCAAACCTTGCATAATACCCTCCGCTTCTGCTGACATGTTGACTAAAGAAGTGCTTGCGTGTATGTAAACAGTTAGCACCCGCCCCATCAAGGTGAAATGAGTTAATCAAGTATGAGATTTATGCAAAAATGCATTTATGCCTTCTCTGCTATCCTGTTCACATTATGTTGATAATTACTTGCCAAAAGCACTCTTTGCTAAGATTAGCAGGAGTTTTGATGACATGTTAAGAGTTTGCCAAGTTGGCAAGCTTGACTTCTGACCAGCTGCACATACCCCACCCATCTTAAGCCAAACTTCATATTTACAGTTGCTCACTGTACAGTACAGTAGCTCAGTAGCTCATTGCTCCTTACTACTTGGCCAGGCTCAACATGAGAGCAGCGCCAGTTGGGAGTGGGATGAGGCAGAATATTCATGCCTGCTACTGACTGACGGCTGGTGGGGGAGAGTGATGCTGAGCTGTGGTGTCGGAGGCCTGCTGACGTGGCCAAGGCAGGATCTGCTTCTTTTCAGCGCCCGCACCGCACTGCACCGCACCGTACCTCACCACACCTCACCGCACCCTCTCCTCTCCTCTCCTCTCCTCTCCCCCTCTCCCCCTCTCCATTTCTCCCCATCCTCAGCCACAGCACAGCTTCTCCCGCTGAAGAGCTGCCAAATGTCTTCCTCCTGCCCTCCACTGCAATTTGTCATCTACCCTGACAGGCTTTAAGTTTTTTGAAATAGTGGATGATGTGTATTATCTGACACCCCGTCATTTTCAGCACCCCTGCGCGTAATGTTAAGTGATGAAACTTTGCCCAAAGAGCTGGAGTCTGCAGTAACACTCCATAGGAGACTACCCCAGAGTAACACTTTGCAGTGCCCTCCCCCACCTTTTTCTCTACGTCTGTCTTCATTTTTTTTGCCCTGCTCTCCATTATTCCTAAATAATATTCTCCATCAGATGAAATCCAAAGAGCTGGAGTCTGCAGTAACACGCCATAGGAGACTACCCCAGAGTAACACTTTGCAGTGCCCTCCCCCACCTCTTTCTCTACATCTGTCTTCATTTTTTTGCTCTGCTCTCCATTATTCCTAAATAAGTTTCTTGGTCATGTGAAATACACTAGGAGCAAATAGCCCCATTGTTGATTAATTACTTAAGGCAATTCTTGCTCATTTGATGCTTTGATGTAATTGACTAAGTTGACAGACTGCCAAAAATCACAGATTGCCACCAGGAGGGATGAGTGAGAAAAAATACCACATACTGTATGTTCAAATCAGATTCATACATATTTCACACACAAAATGGTATTCAGGTGTCCTCACACACACACACAAACACACACACACACACACACACACACACACACACACACACACACACACACACAATCTTTCACACCCTTTAATTGCAATCTGCCGGCACTGATTTTCACTTTAACCTTATAAAATCATTCTTAGCCTGTGAGAAGATGTGAGCCTGAGATAGAGGCTGATGAGAGTGCAAGCAAATATGTGCGGCAGTTTATGTGTGTGCCTGACATTTCACAAAATGACAGAAACCTTATAAAACAAATGCAAGAGGCGGGTGTGACAGCCTGGTAATAGGATTGTTTTTACCTCACTGAGTTGGAGGCTTGGCCTGTGTCACAGTAAATCTCCTATCTGGTGTTTGGCAGTACATGGCCAAATTAACCCTTATCTTGCTACGCTTGTGCTCTGAAGTACTCACCCTGGTCACAGAGGGCTCTTTCTCTCTCTCTCTCTCTCTCTCTCTCTCTCTCTCACACTCTTTCTCTCTCTCTTTTCTTTCAATCACACGCTCACACACACAAACACACACAGTACACACACATTTTGATAAGGTCATTGGCCTCATGAGTGATTTGGATGTAATTCAGCGTTAACAGAACAGAACAGAGAGAACTGTCTTTTTAAGTCCCGAGACCTGGTATAAAAATCCCACCAGCAACATAACCACCACAACTATTGTAGCAGAATAGAGTAAAGCTTTACCCTTAGTCGAGTCCATGTGGACTATGTAGAAAACATCATGTGAATGTCAAAGCACTATAGGCACAACATAAATGTATGTTAAAACTTTTAATTCAAGATTATTGTATGTAAATATAGCCTTTATAGACCTTTTAAAACAATTTTTGGTATTTTGTATTTGATTGCTACATTAAAATTTTGTGTCAACCTTTAGTTTAGTAAATATTTCTGTCAAAATTTTTTAGGCGTCTTTTGCACTCCAATAAAATTGACTCAAATATCTGCATTTCAGGTTTTTTTCTGTATGGCTAGAGATTACTTGAGTGTCTCTCATTTCAGATGTGGTATTTTTTAAAAAGGAAAACTGGTAAGGGAGAGGCTATTGATTTTTCTCTGCATTTTCCCTTCTCTGGGTTGAAACCTTCTGCTGTTGGGTTAGCCACCCTCACCACCGCTGGCCCAGCACAAAGAATGTGCCTTGTGGAATTTAAAGTAACATGTGTCGTGTGTGTGTGTGTGTGTGTGTGTGTGTGTGTGTGTGTGTGTAAAAGACATGTAGAGAAAGCATTGTAGAGCCAGGGCAATACGACAAGCCACAGATCCCCTATTGGAAATCAATATAGTGGAGAACGTAGCGTCTTACAGCTGGCAAAAAGAGGTTAAACGAGATGGCTCCACAGAGAAGCCAATTCCCTGAGGTTGACCTTTTGGGTATGTCATTAGTTACATACACAGAGTGAAATGAATGGAGCTCACTCCATCTGTGTCTCTGTGTATCCCTTCCCTGATCTCTGTCTCACTCTCTTTTTTACCTACTGTAGTTATCATTCAGACTTTGGCAAACCAATGAGACTTCACATTGTTGGAGTGAATTAACTTGAAAGAATGGTATTTGTGGCTGTCACAAAGGAATATATATATTCAGGCTGCCAGCTCTTCTTCTTAGTTTTCACCAGCCCTTTAAGGTAGTGTGAGCACTACTCCTGGTCAGAGAAACAGAGTAAATAATAAAAAAAAAATTGGGAGAGTAGCAGCACCGAGCACAGATTGGTCCAGGACAGAGGGCTTTATTTTGTCAAAGCTGGGATGTATTTTATTCAGACGAAGTAAATTTCCAACGCTGCCAGTGACATTTTAAGTGCACTGCATAATCTGACACCCACTCAGTTTCCCCCGGTAGTCTGCTTTAGACTTTCAACCTTTGACAGCGCACACTATGACCATACGCAGTGATGGAATGTGGTGCATCTAGGTCCATACTGGCCTTCAGACAGACAGACGGACAGACAGCAGAGAAGACAGACAAATTTAATGATTAAACAAAGTGGTCAGTGAGTGAGTGGGGTTATTAATAAACACATGACTGACACCTTATAATCAGAGAATAGGGCCATTATACTTGAGTGCAACTCATGACAGCTCTCCTCACGGTCATCAGATGGACTTTTTTGGTTTACTGTTGTCAGGGGCAACCCCAAGAGAACACATTTACGCTGTCTATTAAGGCTCCTTTTTCCCCCCATTGTTTTGTTTTTAATTTTGTCTTAGCACCTCAAACACTGACCACAAGGGAAATGTGCTTCTTTTAGCATGTGTATCCACCACAGTAATGTGAAAACTTAATTAAAAGCACAGTGAAAAGTCATTATAGGTGTACTGGAATTAGCCAGTCAATCTCCACATCTAAATTGAATTTTTTAGCGGGCAATAGTTTCCAATAAGTCCCGTCTGGAGATCCAACTATGACCTCCTGGGTTCAATTTGGAATGTGGGAAACACATATAAAGATGTGCACTTATATTAACATGGTGGAGAAGTCAATTAAGAAACAGCTTCTGGAATCCAATTAAAAGTCTTTAGACAATTTCAGCGCCTGGCTTCCCCTCACTCCCCTTTCCCTCCCTGTCGCTCTCACCCCCCACCCCCAAATACACCCCGTTCCCGTAATGAAGGCACAGGAAAACACCAGGGGCTTTTAAATGGGCTTTCCGAAGGATTGTTTTTCTCTTTTATTGTCTTAAGAGGAACAAGTGTTATTGACTTTCAATTTAAATGAAAAGTCTTTTTTAAAAAGGGTGTCAAGGAATTGGCCAGCAAAGCAGCACAAAATAAATAAATAAGTACTAGAACCGTATTAGATTAAGTGTGGTAATGAACATTGTAATGGACACCTGGTTAAATCTTAGTGTTCTCTATTATGGCGGTCACCAGAGACAAACACGCACGTGGAACTAAGACCTCAAGTCAATTTCTAGCCGTGTATGCCTCTGGCCCTTCTCTGACCGGCTCTCTGTAAAGCTTTTCTTGCAATGACCACATGTCTTAGTAGATGTAGATGTCAAAGGACCAAACAAGACAGTCTCCGCTCTCCGCTCTCCTGTTCTGCTTATTCTGTCCTCGTCACATTGTTTTTTATTCCTTCTGTTTCCCCCGATGCCATCTCCTGGTCACAACGATGTCAGTCGATCAGAGCCTTAAACCAACTTAATTAGTCAAGCATGTCAGGATATCTGCATAATTTGAGGAGCAGATAATTTGCTCTGACAGTGACATGGCTCCTCTCTCTCTCTCTCTCTCTCTCTCTCTCTCCTGCGGTCTGTCTCTGTGGTCATATGCAGTTATAATCTGTCCACTATAGTGCAAGGGATATGTTATAAATAAAAACCAAATGCTATCATTTTCAAAACCTAAGAGCAAAAAATATGCTTGTGAATATGACAAAGACAACATATCAGTTGCTGAAATAGAAATTTGTATCATTATTTACGTTTATTTTCAAATTTGATGCCAATAATATGTCACAGAAAAGTTAGGCAAGGCAAACAAACCCCAGGAAAAGTTGACAACACAAGGAATCACACCTCGTGATTACTGTAATTAACCGAATATGATTGCGTAGAAAAAAGCACATCCAATGCAGGATTTCAAACAGGCACAGGGCACAGTGTCACAGATGTGTCCTGCAAGCAGGTCCTTTTAGCATGTGAACACTGTAGTGTGTTTTTCTTGCATGTGTTTGAAGCCTGCATGTATATATCATTCAGCATTGTTTGAGACTCTCCAGATGTGCAAGCAGCCCATAGGCACTAATACTGGATTTAGAACTGAGCACTAGAACAAGTAAGGCATCCCTCTCTTCTTTAGCGCAGAGGATCAAGAGTTCAACAAACGGGAGAGGGCGCAGTGGCCCAAAGAAACAACAGATTATAGATGTATTATCTAATTTTTCAACATCCTATGATAAACCATTTCTAAGACTCCTGTGACTACTAGAACTCAGTGGTTTGTATATAGTGCAGGTACTCCATTCTTGAGAGATGAAAGCATATTTATTAAGTACTATCAAGTCATTAATTAGAATGTTTTTAGTCAATTGAAAATTAATCTCCTATTGTGTAGCAAATTGTAATTTTCTTGTCAGTTTAATGAAAATTTTTTTGAAGCAGTCTCACGCCATTTTATCAGCATAATACTGATAATCGCCTGCTCTGTGTCTCAGAGCTAACAGTAGCATCCTCCTTTTCTTCATGTTTGCTAATGCAAGAACATAAAAATCAGATAGTGATCAGTCTTGGTGTGACCTTGGAGCTTGTAATGATAGCATCTCCAGCTGGATCCATTTTGGCTCATTATTATTTTAGCTGCATGTGGTCTTCCACCAAGTTAACATTGTGTCATTATTGCATCAGCTTTCAAAATAAACAGCAGTGGTGACATGCTGAGCCCCATGTCCAGAAAGCAATTACACAGTGACAAGGGCTCCTATTACAGGGATCGTCTGTGGATGGATGTTAAAATTTATTTGAAGTTTTGCCCATTAAAGAAAAAGGAGACTCCTAATTTAACTATTCTGTTATTATTATTATTATTATTATTATTATTATGGTCAGTGACTACATTTGTGGGATATATCTTATGTAAATATGCAGCACACCCATTAGTGATTTTTAGTATTAGCAGTGGTCTGTGTGTCAGTATGAAAGCAGCGAGGAGGCACAAGACGTATAGTAAGAACTGGGAATGGAATAGTCATGTCGAAAGAGGCTTGCGCCTGTTTTACAAGCGAGTAATCCCCTCCCGGGCCTATTTATAGCCAGGCGACGAGCGCCCGTAAGCCAGACGCCCTGACTCGTGGACGAGTGTTTGACTGTGAGAGTGTGTGTGCGTTTGTGATTGTTTTAGGATAGCGGCGCGGCCAGTCATTGGGTGAGAATGTGTCAGCACAAGGGGCTCTCCTCTGCTTTGCCATTGGGGTCAGCACCATCTCCCCTGGAGGTATTTTACAACTTTGGCCCACACACAAGGATTTCTTCTCTGTAGCTTATGGTGAAATGTAGCGTTGCCAACTTGCTACTATGTAAATATATGTAAAAATAACATCAAAGGCTCACCAAGATCTCTGTTAAAAATAAAAGGAAAATATGTGTGAGCTCAGAGAATGGGAGGGCGGTTGTGATGGTGGATCAGCAGTCGCACACAGAGAAACGTAGTTTAATTTGCCTTTTTCTCTCGATTCTGTTGTTAACGGATGTGACTGTGTTCCACTGGTTTTGACACAGAAGGGCTCTGATCAATACCGTTTCCTTTTATATGGAAATGATTCACAGCAGGTAGCAATAGGTAGAAATATTCCCATTCGATTGCTGCCAATTTGCCAGGCCATGAGGCCCTCCATCAAATAAGTTGTCGACGGCAGAACACACGATTTGCATAACAAAGCAGTTTGCTGTGCAACTTTAAAGAATCTGGTTAAGTTGATTACAGGTAATGAGAAAGGGCACAGGGTCATCCTTAGCAGGAAACATTACCTCTGGGAAACATTGATTTTGTCTGTTTTGAGCTACTTAATATGCTGCTCAATGCATTATACATGCTGTTTAGCGCAGTGAAGGGAGCATAGTTTATTTTGGGAAATAAAGTATTTCCCTTCATTCAAACATATTGCATTTCAGCTGAAAGGAGAAGGGAGGCCACAGAATCACAGAAGAAATGTAATTAGGCACTACAGTCAAACCCCCAGAGAAGATCTGAGGGAAGGAATTGAAACTCTGCCAGGACAAAACACACACACACACACACACACACACACACACACACACACACCACGGCTGAATTGTTCAGGGGTATTTGCTGTCTTACTTCACACTTTCAAGTCCTGTTTAATTTGTGATATTTTCTTAATCTTCATTTCACTTTTTTCCCTTCTTGTTCCCCTTAAATATAGAGTCAAATGAATTCCAATTAGATTCCATTAGATAATAAAGATGCTGTAGGCTTTTTCACCACCCTGTGCCTCACTGTGCTATTCCATATCCAACATGGAGGTTCTCAAAAAAAAGAAAGAGGAAAAAAAATAGGGGAAAAAAATAAAAGAGGGGGAAGAAAACAAGGACGAGGCTTCTCACCACAAGGAGAGTGTGAGGAGATTGGGTGATGAATTTAATTCTGCAAGTTCAGAGAGATTTCTTAGTTTGACATGCGCAGCAGGGGGTCTTTGAGAGCTTGGCAATGTCTCTTGCACTGCGTGCTTTGAAAATCTCTCCCCGCTGCCGAGCCCCTATCAAAAGCCAAGGATAATATTCCCTTCGAGGTAAAGCATCCTGGTGAAAGAACTTCTAGAGCCTTTTATTTATTCATTATGCTTATATCAGAATATATCACAAGGATGCATGATAATGTATGAAAGAACTAAGAGAGAGGCTTGATTGGAATAACATTTGTTTTCTTTCTTATTTTTTTGAGATGGGGCGTAACTCCTGTGGATGCAAGATGTGTATCCATAGATTTAGACTAGTGTGGTTTTTGTGGTGGCGTAAGATGATGATGATGTATAGTGCCCTACATCTCTCTCTCTCTCTCTCTCTCTCTCTGCCTGACTCTTTTCACTCTCTGGCTGTCAAGCTACGTCTATGACTGTTTGTGAAATTCTCAAGGTGACTAATTATTACACAGCTATATATGATGTAAGAAAACTGTAACATGCAAAACTGCCTAGCAGAGCATGTGTTCTCAGATGTATTCAAGGATATTGCAAGGACTGAGGTTAGCTGAAGTTGGTTATGAAAAACTAGCAGAGTTAAGATTGCTGACTTCATACCTGCTTTATTTTCATAGTGCTGTTTATAGTCTCACAAAAAAAAAATCTTTTCCAAGCATGCAGTTTTGGATCTCCATTATTACATGTATGTTTAATATTTTATCTAATATTGAAACAAGAGACAAAATCATTTTTTAAAAAAAAAATTAAAAAGTAAACCAAACTCCCATTCTTATCGTTCCCATCATCCCAAATTATTGTGGGACATGATTTTTTTTTCTTGTGATTATTTACCACATTTACCAAAACATGAGTGATGGCTGTGAGCGTCATTATGCTCCTAACTGACTGTGACACCAATAATGTCACTGACGTAATTAAAAGCAGTGAGGTTTACATTGAACATGATGTATGATGGGGCAGGCTGGCCAAGCAGTAGTGGATTTCCCTTACACGCTCTGGAGAGGGGAAGAACACTTAAAATGGAGGCCATAAATCTCCCAAGGATATTAAGTCCGTAGATTAGTTTAAGGCAATCGGTATACGTAAAACACATAAAATAAATACACACACACACACAGACACACACACATGTTGTGCGTACACACACGTTTAACACTCACACTCATAGTACACGTGTGTGCCTCTATCCCTGTCCTTTGAGGCACTTATTTGTCTTAAACTGCCAGGCTTGTAATATCGCTAGATGTAATTGCTAGCTTCATCTTAACAAATTGTGCCGCACTAATACTGAATTGCGATGCCTTTCATTAAAAGTTCTTGCAAACTCATAAACATTAAAAGTGCATTACTATTTCAGTGCATGCTCCTGCTAAATTGCTAAAAAGCACCTGCAGTGTTTTTTTTTTTTTCTTTTTTTTTCACCCTCTCAATTTTTTCGTAATTCCTTTTCTTGTGTGAAATTAGCCTGCGTTCAATCTCTAGTTTTGCCTGGCAGATTGTGGCTGTTGCTGAAGGGCATGAGGCACATGTTAGCCTTTGAAAGACAGCATATCCCCTCTCCCAGAGCTACAGCCATACAGACCAGCCATTAATAGCACTGCAGCCTTTTAACAAGTTCATCTCTCTGCGTGAGCCTTCGATTGGAGAGGAGACTCCCACCTCTGCCTAAAGGGCAAGCCATCATCAGCAAACACCTCAAAGTTCGTCTCGCTCTGTGCATGTGTGTGTGTGCGCGTGTGTGGGTGTGGGTGTGGGTGGTGGGGGGTGTCCTTATGAAAGATTGTGTATTTGTGTGTGATGGAGAGAAAGACAGAGGTGGATTATTGGCCATCAGAGACATTGACATTATCAAAACCTAAAGGTGGGATGAGTAGTGTGTAGAGTGCCATAGACCGCATGAGCTGTAATAATGAAATAATGTGAATGTTGCATCAGTATCTGTATTGACTCTTCTCATTCATCAGATCCGTCATTTGAACTCACACTCAAAGGGAATGCACTGCTACAGTGCAAACAGTTTCATGATATCTGTCATTAGGTCCACAGGAAGTGAATATGTGGCATGGCAAATAACTAGGTGCTCCATGTCACACAGGATTAGACAAACTAAGCTGACATTTCTGTCCATCACTTTCAAATGACTTTAAAAAATGACCATAATTATAACCTGGACATATAGCGTATCCTCACAAATGTGTCCGAGCCACGTAAGGCTCTCTGAGAGGAGATTTTTCAGAGAACATTTCTATTTATTTCTATAGCATATCTTGTGTCAGCGCTATTGTAAGGCTTTCTCAGAGAATTTTTTTTAATGTGTGAGTCTGTCCTTCATCCTAGTTGTCTTCTCTTGTGTGTGCCACAGCTATTGTTTTGCATGCTGTGGTACTTCACCAGTTCAGGCCTAGTCCTTGACTAGTGTTCATAGTGTGTGTGTGGGTTTGTGTGTGTGTGTGTGTGTATGTGTGTGTGTGTGGGAGGGGGTGTTACGCTTTTCTCTCCCCATCACTCCTGGAGTCGCCAGACCTAGTTGTTTTCCTCCTGTTCTGGCCAGCTGATCATGGCAGCCAGTTCTGACACTGGTCCCATAATGAGGAGCAGCATGTGGATCTGTACTCCACGATGGAGGACAGCCCAGATGCACTATAGGTAGGCCGGCTCTGGCTTCGGCTTGCAATTCGTGACTCCATTCTCGCAGTGGGTGTCAGTGGCACCTTTGCAGATGGCCATGAGGCATGACCTGAGTGAGTGGAACCTTTTTAATTTCCGCCTTAGTGGCCTTAAAGCTGAATTGTCAGACTTCTGATTGCAATTTCTATGTTGAATCAAGTATTCTACTTCTTTTATTCATATCCGCTGTGCTGTGATGAGGTGCCGTGCTTTTTTGGAGATGTTGATATACTGCACGTGAGACACCGGCTTGCTCCAGTGGAAACAATAGGGGGGTCTGTAGATTTGCATGAAAATATGTAGAGACAGGCTTGGCAGATTATCCCTACGCTCGCTCCTGTCAGTTTGACATGCCGCTCCAATTGCCATCTTTATCTTCTAATTTAAGGCTCAGGTGTGCGCTGTGCAGTGATATGTTTATTCACTCTGACTGGGAATTTACAGCTCTATCACTCTCTTGACTTTTCCCTTGTCTCCACTCGTTTGTCTTCTTCTCCACGTCCATCTTTTTGTCTCTCTCTCTCTCTCTCTCTCTCTCTTTGTCTTTCTCTCTCTGTCTGTCTTTCTCTCTCTCTCTCTCTCTCTCTGTGGGCAGTGTTTGTGCCAGCGTGCCTTTATGAGTGGAGGCTCTGGCGGTGAGTCTGTGAGCCCAGGTGACCTTTGATCAGAGTGATGGACGGGTCCATCTCTGCTCTGGAGAAGGCTCCTGTGTTTGACGAATGGGAAGGGGATGGCAGCCAGTGGCAGGGTCATCCCCTTTCACTCTCACACTTGCTGTTTCTTTCTCTCTTTAGAGTTCTTTTTTTTTTTCTCTCTCTCTCTCTCTGTCTCACACACACACACACACACACACACACAGAGTTTTTCTCACTCTAAACCTCTTTCCCCAATCTTTGCCTTTCTTTTCTTTGTCTGCCTGTCTTGCAGTCAGTGCATCTGTCTGTCTCTCAGCCTATGCGCATTTCAACACACCTTTTTTATTCCCTCCCCCCTCCTATTTCCTTTCTCTCTGTATCTCTCTCTCTCCCCAGCACTTGTTGTTGTCACCCAGTGTCTGCCAAAATAAAGAAGTCAGGAACTCCGAGGTGATTTTAGGGACAGAATAAACATCAATTTCCCGGCGCCAGCTGGAAGCCTGCTCTTTCTGTGCTACTGACCATACAGCAGACAGTGCAGTACCTTGTGAGCCAGCTGGACACACAGCACCTGGAGCCCAGGACATCTTGCTCACTCTCTGAATTATAATGCAAAGGGTCAGCCAACAGCACCGGCTTTATTCAGTGTATAGTGTGTATATATATGTCTGTATGTATATGTGTGTGTGTGTGTGAGTGTGTGTGTGCGTGCATGTGTGTTGAATCCAGAGGTTGACCGTGTATAATGTACAAAGCAGATGTCAGGATGAAGCCAAACACAGCAAATCAAATATGCCCCGTTAGTAGCGCTCTTATGTTGCATTTGTAGCAATCTGAAATAACATTTTATATGAAATTGTTCTATAAAACAAAACAGAGCAGCTATTAATCTGTCTTTGTTCATGGCCTGTTTTCAGCCGTGATTTAGGCACGGGCAACAATTGAGTGGTGCAATATACAACTGGTCGTAAAGTTGAAATACAGAGCCTTGTTATGGCAAGATTGGAGAGGGGGAAAGGTCTCATGGTCATCCACCAACAATAACAGAAAGCAAAAGCCTGGACTGACACATGTAGTGATATAGGAAATCAGCTGGAGTGAAACACACACACACATACACACACACACACACACACACACACACACACACACACACACACATATACCAAGAACTGTAGTTGTCACAGTTGTACATAGTACAATTACCCTAGGGTTTTTGGGACTGCTTGTGGAATATACACATATTGTACCAAGGAAATAAAAAAACCCCACAAACAACTGAAAACAGGGCACTCTATGTCTTTGCACATGAAATCACACCTCCCGTCTTTACAAGACTGTTGCAATCGATCTGAAAACACTCAATGGAAAGAAAATGGAAGATTATGCCCAGACTTGCTTTCAACCCTCTTCTTTTCTCACCTGTTTTTTCACCTTTGGGCCTTACATGCTCACTCACTCTCTCTCTCACACACAAAACACAAACACAAACACACAACACACACACACACAGCACACATACACACACACACACACACACACACACACACACGCAGACAAACGCTGTACCTGCTTAAAGAAAATCTATATGGAGACAATCCATTTGTTTGACTACCCCGCAGTAGCCGTCTGACTCCCACATACAGCAGACTGGCACGCAGGGGGCCGTACAGGCGGGGGTGTAGGTGAGGAGCGGCGATGTGACGTGCCGCCAGGTGAAGAATCATTACCCTATGGGCCGGGTGCAGAATTGATGGGCTCTTGTGGTGGGGCGAGCAGAAGAAAATGATTGTGCGGCCCCAGTGATGGGTGTTGCACATTTGAGAGCTCAAGTGCGTCAGCCGCTAGAAAATGTCAATCACCTCACTTCATTAACTTGCCACATTAGTGTAGATGAATGTGTTTGCGTGGGGGCCTGAATGTTTGGTGTGTGCGCGTGTGGCTGTTTTGTGTGTGTGTGTGTGTGTGTGTGTGTGTGTGTGTGTGTGTGTGTGTAGGTAAATGTAAGAAAGCAAGACAGGTAGGGAGAGAGAGTAATCAAGATAGAGAGTGAGACACTATAAAAGGATAAGGGAGAAGTGTTTGTGGGTTTGGAACCTATAGATTTAATGACTTATTCTGATCATGTGTTTACTCTCTTTCTACTTTTATTGAATTATTGGATTTTATGTGAAATAAGTTGAACATATAGAAAAACAAATTAAAAAAATATCCACACACACACACACACACACATACTCCCTCCCTCTCTTTCTCTCTCTCTCTCTATCTCTATCTCGCACACAAATTATAAGCATAAAACAGGCCTGTGCAACCTGGAGATCATTAGTGTGAAGTATCTCCGGATGTTTTCTTTAATAAGTCTGCATCATGACTCCTGTCCTAGCGGCCTGGAAGGTTCTCATCTGTTTTTGCAAATGCTGTCAGAGAAGACAGATCAATGCGTTCTCACTCATCCTTCCTCTCCAGTGGCATCTTCATCAGTTGAGCACCAGGGAACAGCCTAACACCCAATACACACACACACACACACACATACACAGCCTCACAGCCACACACACACACACACACACACACACGCACACACATCAGGGGTGTAAGTATACTGTCTCGAAGGGAAAGTAGAGGGGGCTTTATAATTGCTTTCATTCTCTTGGCTCAAAAAAAAAGCAAAGGGAAAAAAATTGAACTGCCTTATACTTTTGGAAATTGAATTGGTGCTGGAGACTGGTAGGTTACACTTCCCACGTGTCAGGTAATTTAACAAATTGCCCTAGCCACTTCCTGATGGAAATACCAGAACCATGTCATTTTCACCTCAGCATATGTCCTTGAACGGATAATGCATTCAGTTTCTGCCCAGTGACAAAAAGAAGAAAGGATAAAGAAAGAGAGAATCTAGACAGACATGTTAGCAGGTGTCTCTATGTAGACATGTGTAGCCACCTGTTTGATTGGCAGGTTGCACTCATAAAACACTCCACTTCAAAGCCCCAACACAATTAATCATTCAGCAGGTTTTGACTCACATGTCATGTCTGTGTGTGTGTGTGTGTGTATGTGTGGGTGTGTGTATGTGTGTGTGTGCGTGCGTGTGTGTTTGTATGTGTGTGTGTATGTGTGTGTACGTGTGTGTGTGCGTGTGTGTGTGTGTATGTGTGTTTGTGCACGCATACGAGTGTAAACTGTGTCCCAGATTGGCCAGGGTGGTTCAGATGGCTGAGTGAATGGTGAGGCCATAGGAGAAGTCCTGCTGTGAGGTTGCTGGTGCTGCTGGTTTGGCTGCGGACTATGTGGGCCATCAGGATGGGCAGTAGTTGAGGGCTAGTGCAGTGGCAACATCTGCTCAGCTTCGGAGTCTGTGTATGTGTGTGTGTGTGTGTTTGTGTGTGTGTTTGGGGAAGGGGGGGGGTATCTACACCACATCGTATAAACACCCTCCATGAACTATAACTTTCTTACTTTTACAGGACACATAGGCAGAAACGTGACATTGCATACACACACTAATGCACATGAGTGGATATAGATACAAAACAGAACAAACACAAATATTCTGATCATTGAGGAGATAGTCCACACTTACACTGTGTACATACAGGAGATATCCACATCCTGCATGCACTAGCACAGTGAGGCCTCTGAGACATGTGACTGATACACAGATACATCTCTGTTGTACTCCAGACTCCTTGCTTGTTTTTCTCCAATGGTGGTGCAAGTCTGTTAGCCTTCATTACACCCTGGCTAGTGCTTCAGCCCAAGCCCTTCCACCTGCGCTTTACGATGTACAGTAGTATGTTTTGAATGTCAGGTCTTGTAAGTCGCTTCAAATAATGCTGTGTGTCAACTAAACAAAAAAATGGACATTTACACATACACGTATTTTCCCTCACACACACACACACACACACGCGCGCGCACACACACACACACACATAAACGTGTGCTCTGACCTCTTCACCCAACCATTGCCATCTCCTCTGATGTTCAAACAGCCCTGCCTCAAGGCCTCATTTCCAGGGGGTTGGCTGCAACCTGCACAGACACAGACTGCTCTGTCCCGTTTGCTGATTGGCTCTGACAGAGAGGGAATATTTCAGCCACGTTCCTTCACCAGCCATGTCACCCGTTGTTTCGTCAGCCACAGCTGTCAGCCCCACACTCACCTGTGTGTGTGTGTGCGTGTGTGTGTGCGCGCGTGTGTGTGTGTGTGTGTGTGTGTGTGTGTGTGTGTGGTAGAGGGAAGTCTTTTTCTCCCTGCTGACTTTTGGCATATAGTTTATATCAAGAGTTGAAGCTCAGGGAAGGTCAGTGCAAGTGCAGGCCAGAAAGGGTCAAGATGTGCAGCAGCACCTGACCTGGTGTCACCAGTTCTCTAAAGGGCTGAGGACGCCCACACTTACCACCCTGTCTGTCTGTGCGTCTGTCTGTGAGTCTGCAGTGTAACTTTTTCTAGCTCATACACTTTTCAGTATTATGTCTGCGTACTGCTAGAGATGGCACTATGCTACATAAAGGACTGTCTAAAGTGTGTTAATTCTTCATTCTCTCTCTTTCTATCTCTTTCTCTCGCTCTCTCTATGTCTTTCTCTCTCATCTTCTTTCTTTGACCTCTTTAAAGAACCATGAGACCATAATGATCGCGCCTTCCTTTGGTCTTTGAGGTAGACTTCATCGGAGGTGTTCCACTGAAATCAATGCCTCTCTAATCCCGACCTTCCCACCTCTCCATACACACGCACACACACACACACACACACACACACTCACATACCCCCTCTGATGAGCCCTCTCCTCTGCGTGGGGTTGAGGGGTGCTGGGGGGACAAAAGCTCTGTCACACAGGACAATGGTGCAGCAGGGTGGGGGGGCTGAGATGACGCAGTGCAGCGTGGGCCCTTTACCACGCCTGTCACACAGATAGCACTCCGGAACCACAGACAGCCCAACAATACGGGGTCCGCGGCTGTCTCTGCAGGAGAAGCACACACACACACACACACACACACACACACACACACACATACACACACAGTATGAGAGCAGCATTTTGTTTATGTCATAATCACAGCTCTTTGTCCAATGTCCTTTGTCCACTCTCGCAGGGATTAGGGACTTACACATACACACACACACACACACACACATATTCATGTTTCTCTACCATGTTGTTCACTTGGAAACCTCAGCAGCCAGTTGCAATAACATGTAATGAGAACTTTTGGCAGTGCGTTGAATTTCAGAACATTTACACAAACTCACACATTTCCAATCAGCCTGCAATAATTTGGACTCTGTTATGTTATAAATGATTTACAGTAATCTCCTGATCTCTTTATCTGCAACTGTATCAGTCCACCTAACCGCTCAGTTGTGTCCAACCCACTGCAAACTAAAATATTAAATTACACTTTTTGAATATGGCAATGCATTGCCTTGCATGGTCTGTTGATAGAAACTGTATATGTGGAAGTAATAAAGGAGGCTTTCTGCTGGATAACTCATCAAGATGCTGGCTTTGGCTGGAAGAGCTGCCTTGTTGTGTGTGATATTAATAATGAAGGAGTGTAATCCCAGCATATCTGTGGGCTCCGCTGTGCCCGTGCCATAGAGTGCCTTTTAAAGGTCATAGGGTTACTGTAAACCCCAACACTTTTATTGGGATCTTGCTTCACACACACCCATTAACACTCCCCCACAACATATGAACACACACATGCACACCACATACACATGGACACGGGCACACACACACACATACACTCCTTTTCCTGCTACATCACCATAGACTCAGCACAGAAATCTGTGCAAGCTCACGCCTGTCTCTGGCGCTGGAGTCAATAAAGCACCTAAAAAGGTGTTGGCCTTAGAGAACACACCTGCCCACCCCCCACACACACATGCACATGCACACGCACAAGCTTTGTGTCCTTTCTAGCAGATTTCATTTCTTAAGGAGCATTGTGTTTCAATAGATTCTTTCTCTCCAGTGCTCCAGTGTACTGATTTCGGTCAGACCTAGTCTTTTTGGCTATAGACTTCAGCTCAGTTCAGTTGTGTCCAAAGCTGTTTGGTCTTCAAGTTGTGGAGCACTGACAATTTGGTCCATATAGTGAGGTGTGTAAAGAAGTTGGGCCTTAACCAATTTAATACTGTTTAATTGTGTTTAATACTGCATAGTGAATTGTGTAAGGAAGTCAGGAGTAGTCATTTAGTGTCATGATGGGAGATGAAACTGTGATTGTAAAAGAGCTGTTGGAGACAATAAATAATGACGTGGTCCCTTCCTGTTGGTCATGTTTTTTTGAAAGAGGCAGCAAAATCAAGGCCACTTATTCGTTTATTCATCTGAGAGGGATGCAAAACAGACTAATTGTGTAATTTCAGAAATGGAAGGATTGCAGCACACTGTATGCAGTGTAAATGAGATTTAGATTCAGCATGTGACATTCTGAATAGGTGTGTAGCCTAAGCTATTTTGACAATCTATGACAATGTTTTACCAGCATTTGTTTCTGTTTTTTTAAATAACTAACAAGTCTGGATCATTTTTCGAAATTCATTTTTTGTTTATTTAGTATTTATCCAGAGCTGGCTAAACCTAGAGTGCAAATGGGACTGAGTGGACTCATTCACTTTCCACATTTTCTGTGCGTTAAACTTTTTTTTACCCCTTGCCTGTTTGCAGCTCTGTATGTCTATGCTGTGACACTTCTGCAATTAGCCGTAGAGCATGTTGTTGGTAATAAGCGGACCTGAGTCACATTCCTCCCACTTTACTCTGAGCCAGGGTGTGGCCATGACCAATAAAAAGGGTTGAAGGCCAGCTCAATTTGGTATGGTCTGCCACAGCGAGATGTCATGGTAGTCACACTACAGGCATTTTACAGATAGTGATTTATTGTTGACCTTTACTGTTTACTCTCCCTCCCTCTCTAGCTCTCTCTCTCTACTTGTCTCTCACATCCATTTCACACTTACAAAAAAAACAAAAAACAATGTCTTGATGCTTGTAAAGTTTCTTCATTAGTTATATTTTGATCTGCCGTTACTAATAACAAAGCCTTTATGATATGTCAGCTTTGAACCATCACAACTAAAGTGATAACAAGCAGTGTTTTTTCAGATGTTTTCTTTAACTGAAAGGGTTTTCTTTGATTTTAATCAGTTTTCCTTGTTCACCGTTTGTGCTCAGGCATGTCCAATTGGAAAAGACAGAGCACTTGAAGGCAACTCAAGATACTGTTGGGGGCATTTCAGTACTATTTGTAGTACCTTTTCAGCACAAGTACAAAATGTACTGTAGTGCAATGCAGCATTACATTTAAAACTCACTGCAAAACAGCCTACATGTATGTGGTCAGTATGCCACAGAAGAGTTTTAGTTTACATTTCAAATATTACAGATTTTTGAACTATATATATATTTTTCCTATAGGCTTAATGTTCTGACTGGCCAACACAACTTACATAAACCAATTGCTGTGACAGTGTCCCTGTAGAAACTCAGGATTTGTTCAAGGACACATTGACAACAGGGAGCCAACTACTGCATGCTAGCCTAGTTCCTTATTGACTTTCTGCATCAGCTTGTGGGTGACTTACTCCCTAGATCACGCTTATACAGATACACCAAAATACACTAAAAGTGCATGATGCTAAAATACATTGACTTGAAAAGATACTTTTATTACATTTCCCTGTATCCAATAAAGTAGATCCATGAGTACTGCATTAAAGTAGTGTGTGAAATATACTGCTTTAAAGTATACTTTATGCGCAAATGCCCAAAATTAAAGCAAGTACTTAGTGTATGAGGTAAAAATACAATAAATTGGAAACTACTGTCATTAATGTTTTCCCTAATTACTGTGAAGTGTACTCCATAAAAGTGTATCTAATTAATGCTTGAAATGTGGTGCTTCAAGGTATAGTATTTTTAGTAGTATATTTCCCAGAAAATGCCCTTAAATTACATGTGGTGAAAATAAATTAAACCTGACACATATTTAAAGTGCCTCCCTAAACTTAAATAAATGTATTCCAGTGTAATGTATTAAATAATGCTACATGTGTAAATGAGTTGATGTGAGCCACAATTTTCCAGAATATATTAAAATGTATCAATATTACTTAGAAGCACACTTTTGTGAAATCACAAAGAACATTTCAAGTGTATATAAGAAAAATACATTGTAGGAGAAAATAACAATATTTAAAATGTACTAAAGAGTGAAAGGAAAGACTTAAAGTGTGCCTCTTTCTCACTTGGATGTAGACAGTGCTATTGTTGCCTTCCCTTTCTTTATTCAGTCCTTTATGGTAATCATTCTCCAAAAAATGACAAAGCCCATGCTGAAAGATGTGGCCAGGGGTTGATTAAAATACTCATCCACTGGTGCCTCAAAAGGCCATCTAATCACTGAAGACCCAAATTCAATTAGGTCAGTGGAGAGCGAGATTTTCTAGTCTCCAGTGGCAGCTATTTGACTTCTGGGGGTAGTTTCCTAGGTGACTGCCTACGTGCAAGAGAAGACTTGCTTAAGAGCACAGATTAGGCTTCTTTACAAAGCGTGAATTAAGCCCCCCTCACCTGACATGTTCACATGATGTTAGGGATGATGGCTGCCGACGTATCCTTATATAGGGGAATAATGGATGAGACGGGGCCTAAGAACGCCACAACAGCGTAAGGCGAAGTCCATTATTCCCATATATCGGGACACCTCATCGCCCATTATCTCGCTCATCACCCGTTTGGCACATTTATTTTTATGTGTTTTTAAGTATATTCTTTATTCAGTAATCTACAAAAAAATGGCTGGTTTGTAGCATTTGGTAGCGTAGCTGGTTTTAATGCTTTGTGGGAAAGTAGATCCACAAGGCTGCTTGCAGTTGTTATAGTTGCCATTCTAAAGAGCACTGATATAGAACGGTGATGAAACTTGTTTAACAGATCTACGTCATAGGTTTCTCGTTATTGGGGTATAATGAACACCCTGTCAGCCAATCAGAAAGCAGTATTTCATTGTTCAGGGTAATAACAGATGAACTACCAACAAATCACTGTTGGTGTATGAGCTAGCAACGCTTCCTTGGCCACAAGTATAGCCTGCTCAAATCGCCTAGTCGCCGGTAAGTGTGACTGTAGGATCATTGTCTCGTGCATAAACTAAAAGTAAAGATGTGGTGTGTGGCACAGGTCTGAGCCAGTGATGATTGTGCTCAGCGTCTTTCTTATGGTGTTAAATTAGCACCTTGGCCTTGAAGGATAACTGATCAGTTAAAGTTATCAAACATCTTGCCAGAGGACTACATTAGAAAACTAGTCTGCTACACTGCCACATTTACAGGAGTGTTTACTGTTTAATGTGCACTGTCTTTATGAATAAATAAATAAATACATACATACATACATACATACATAAAAACATAAATAAATGAGCTTAAGACCCTACATGCCATTCATGTTAGACTCATTAGATTCATGTCTGTGAAAATAGACAGTATCTTATGCTATACAGGCACTGATTTTGACACAGTTTTAACCCTTCAGTAGGAACACGTCTTTTGCATTGTGAACAGTCAGTTGCAGCTACCACATCCAGTTGTGTAACATTCTGCACTGTATGTGCTTTGTGTGTCTTGTTTGTATGCAACTGGAATTACGCAATGTTAACTGATGTTTCCTCAGTGGTGCATGTGTGCTCAGTTTTGCTTCCTCGCCACTCTTCCTCGCTCTTTACACTGTGTTTTTGAGAACTTTCTCAATACACGCAACTGTTTTCTGTCATATGTGACCTTGTGGGCCTTTTCTGTGTTGTTTGTTCCTCCTTATGTTCCCTCTCCATTTCCAGCTGGTTTCTTTCCGTCTGCTCTCTTGCCCGGTCTGGCTGCTGTTCTCTTTTTCATTCAGAGCATCTCCATCATGGCCCCACTCCTGGGCAATTTCAGGGTTATTTCAAGTGCTGCTCCAGTCACATGGTCATTGATGGAGCTCAGCTGCCTCCGCAGACGCAATGATGACAGGCTTGATGATATCATCCTAATTTCCACACACAATGGCAAATGTTCATCATCGCCTTCATCATCATCATCATCATCATCATAGCCAAACTTACCTTGTGATGTTGACTTTCTCTGTAAAATAAGAGTCAAGCGGAGCATATTATGTGACCAGTCTAAAAAATATTTCAGTAATTGCTTTTTGACTCTGTGTTCTGTGTTTTTTTGCAGGGGGAAGAATAGCATGTACATGTGACTCCTAAACTGTGAGTAACCCTTCATATTATTTACGATACTGTGTATATGCACGTGTGTGTGTGTGTGTGCGCGTGTGTGTGGTTAACAGGCACTATACGTTCTGTCCTGTGCAGTGGTGTATGTGCGTTTGTGTGTGTGTGTGTGTGTGTGTGTGTGTACACCTTGTAATTGAAGATGAGTTCAGGTTCTATGTGTACTTGTTTTTTGTATTGTTGATTTGTGTAGTCCTTTACATGCCCAGTTCCTTGGACTCCTCTGTGATTGCTAAGCTGAGTTGTTGTCCTGCAGTCATAAAGGAATGGTTGTCACACTATTCTGTATAAAATGGAGCATTACAATTGGGGACACTAAGGAGTGGTGGCCTGTGCACTGTCTGTTTGCCACTCTGTGGGTTACGGCCACTGCTTTGAAGCTTTGTGCTCTGGAATAATGGGCCAACAGGAGGGTGAACAGTGTGAGATAGAGTCTGCACATTATTATCAGTAAAGTCTCACACCAACACCCTGTCTCTCTCACTCACACACACACGTGCACACACACACACACACACACACACACACACTCACACACTCACACACTCACTCGCTTTCTCATTATCTTTCTAAAGCTTCTTCTGTGGTCATTGAGTTGTCATGTTGTGAGACGTACGTACACACTCTGCCCCATACCTTTGAAAATGGACACCAAAAAGACATGCTTCAAATAGATGAAAAAGGACATAACTTTTGTTGTTGTTGGAGAAATATGGAGACCAGAAAGTCTCTCTATTCTTATGCATGGCGTCTTGCATGCAGTAGAGTGTTCTGTGTAATTGATTGAAGGGCATACGTTGCTCTGGAGTCCAGACAGGTGCAGCAACACAGCCATTTTCATTATTTTCATCCAGGTGTTTGTCAAAGCAAAAAGTATAATATATTCCCTAAATTGGGTGTCCTCAGTGATGCAGTTCTTTATGACAAGCAGGCAGATAGACAGACACATTTATTTGTTTCTTTTTGAGCCCTGACTGGTGTTTGGGATGGCTCAACACAGCTGAGTAAGCTGAGTAGTCCCAATGAGCATGTTAGGATTCATGACAATACATACAGTTATTATATAGGATACACACTAGCTGTACCCAGAGGTTTGCACTTCTAATAACTTTCTATGAACCCAGTATTCATAAAGCGCTATAAATGCATTCATGAAGGGTTATAATGCATTTATAAAGCCTCAACTATTGACATTAGTATTCATGACTTTTATACTTTTATAACACATACATTCTCATGACTGTACTCAAAAGATATTGTGATGATATCGTATAAGCCTAGCAACTTGAAGTGTCACAAAGCCTTATAAGCTTCTTTGGCCTTTTGATACGAAGGTAACATGCCACTTTGTTAATTGTCACTCTACTTTGTCACTCTGCTTTATAATGCTTTGCGGCCCTTTGAGTAAGAGAGCATCATAATGCCTTATAAGTACAGCCATGAACAGATTTGACATTGAACATTTATAACATTAGTTAGAAGACTTTATGAATACATTATAACTCTTTCTAAATGGGTTTATAATGCTTTATGAATATTAGGTTCATAGAAAGTGTCACCAAGAACACACTTCCCTGTTTTGCTCCTAATACCCCAATAACTACACGAGGACTAGTATTGTGAACGTGGATGAAGGGTGACGTGTGTGTGGTTTGGCCTTGCCTGTGACACTGGTAGTGACCGCACATGATCAAACACTATTAAGGCATTCCAGCCACAAAGGCATGTGAGGTCCCCTCTATTTAGTAAATAGAATAATGAATTAAGTAATTAAATAGAATAAGGAATTAAGTAATTACACAGTAATTTGTAATGAAGTTAGTTACCAGTAATTAACTTATTACTGTAATTAGCTAACAGGCTTCAGAGCTACTGTTGTTCTTTACCTGCTGCTGCAGTTCAGCATCCATCCATGACTAGTGCACAGAGGCGTCTGCTCACTGCAGTAGTACTGGTGCACATGGCATTGTGCATGTGACAAATTCATGTGGCTTGATGAGAGAACCAAAATGAGCATGCCACTGGCTGAAGACAAAGAGGAGGGAAGGGATGTCTGAAGATCTTTGTTGACTTAGTGCATGTGACAAAGCAGGTAAATAGGATAGTCATAGTTGGAAAAAAAGAAGAGTAACACATCTCATCAATACATGTCATACAGCATGTGGAGTGATGGAAGTGACTGAATCAAATTGGACTACAGTGCAGTAATGAGTCTTAATACATACTGGCATTTGTCAGTTTTTTTGAACATGATTATCAGATGAGGTAGAACTGTGCCATACTTCACTGACTGGCCAAGTTCATGTACAATTTGCAGAGTGAAAGTAATCCTCTCGCCTTTATCAGATGAAGATCGGTGCTGTGCAGAAGACATGCTAATTACACACGGCTTTGATCTCTTTCCTGGCGCTTCAGACCACTGCAACTCATAGGAACACATAGGCACTAAGAGTCTCGTTATGGGTCGAATGGGTATCTGAATTTATTTTATCCCCTCAGCTGCATGTGAGTCTGAGTGTTGGAGATAACCCCATGGCTGGTCCTTTGATGGTGCCTGACAACACACACATACACGCACACACACACACCCTCTCGCTCTGTCTTTCATGCTCTCTCTCTCTCACTCTCTCTCTCTTTGGCATTTAGATTAATTTTTATGGAGACAAGCCATGAAGAGCCAAATGACTCTGTCTGTGGACCACTTGACATTTGCTTGCCGATGTTTTAGATTTCATGCTCTTCAGGGTATTTGGACCTCTTTTGCTCTCTGCCTTTTTTTTCTCTCCATCATCGTCTCTCTCTCTCTGTCTCTCTCACGGTCTATTTTGTCATTTTCTTTTTCTCCTCTCTCTCTCTCTCTCTCTCTCTGTGTCTCTCTCATTCTTCCTCCTCTTTTTTAGCCAGCTCTTGTCATTTTGTGCTCCTGGTGTCACACCTGCAGTGCACTTCTCTGAGCAACCTTTCCCCCTTCTCTGCTCCATGATCTGTTCCTTATTTCAGACATCTCAAACCTGTCAGCTCCACTTACGGGGATGCGGCCCTGTTTTATTTTTTTTGCCTCTTTGCTATGGTTTTGCTGTGGTCCGTGGCCCTGGCCCACTTTCCCCGGATCCCTGCTGAGTCGTGTGCTGCCTCTGAGGGGCGCTGTGGATACAGGTGAGTGTGCTGGTGGTGGTGTTCAGAATGGTGTCAAGCTCTTGGTTCACCATACTTTATTGAAACCTTCAGTGGGTTCGTTTTGAAGTCACTAGATGTCATTTTTAGCTCGTCACTGCCCTGCCACACACACACACACACGTATGCACACATGCACACACACACACACACACATGCATACGTGTGTGTGCAGATAGGATAAAGCATCGCTAACGCAGCTGTTCAAAGAGGAGGTCGGCTATTATCAGAGTGAATGGCAGATCCGTTTAATGGGAAACAGAATTATCAATGACAGAGCTAAGTGCAGTAATTGGGTCTAATTAGTTCAGTGAAGTTTGGATCAATAAATATTGCATACAGATTGAATGAAGAGGCACAGATGGCGTTGCTGTTCAGCTTCCACCCCGTTCTGCTCAGGCCAGTGCTTTGCCTGTCTACCCGATCTGCTCCGCCAAGGAACACGCTCGTGACTCACCCGCTGCTGGGGTTGCACGCCAAAACTGCCGCTCGCTGACGAGACAAAAAACCCTGAGACAAGGATCTGATTTACCCCCACCTGTAATAAAATGGGACATAAAGGCAGTATAATTTAATCAGGCGCCACGAAATTGAAAAACGCGGGTTGAAGGGGGGGGGGGGAGCGAACGCAAACAAACAAATGATACCGTTCGACTTCAAAAACGCAGTTAGCGGCAGCGGCGCGCTCGCCCTCCTGCTGCGGAAATGATGCAGAGGAGCCTTCTTTTCACCGACAAGTTAATAATATATCGCAATTTGTTAATTAAGGGCAAAATGCATGGGAGTCTGGTGTTTTCCCAACACAAATTAATCATTGAAATTAACAGAGAGGGGCCCGGGCTGCTCCGGCAGTAATGAACTAAAGGCTCCATGCTGTTTGATGGGCTGTTGAGGGGAGACTGAGCGGAGCCTCCGCCGAGAGGAAATCAATAGCAGGTTGGGCTATGAGGACTCGGCCCCTCTGTCCGCCTCCCTCTTGCTCCCATTCAGATACATACACACACACACACACACGCTCACACACAGAAGCCCAGATATGTGCGCGCACGTGAACACACACACACACACAGTTACTCACAAGCACTCACAATAACTCTCTCTCTAACACACACCCGCAGCATACACACACATATAACACACACACACAAACGCGCACACACACACACACACATCTATTTCTGTCTTTCACTTTCTCTCTCTCTGATTTACAAGTTCACTCTCACTTGGTCATGCTTTCCAGAGTGTCACTGCACTCTTCCAGCAGCTCGGGAGTCACACCTGTCTTTATTTCCACTCTTCTGCTTTTGTCTCACCTCTGCCTGCGGAGGTGTCTACCTGAGCTCTTTATTCTCTTTATTACACACCTGGTGGAATAACAAGCAGAGTGTGTCTCTTTTTCACTGTCTGTTGTCAACGTACCCTAAAGAGACTGGATGAGAATGTACATTCTTTTGGGGCTTGTGTGTGTGTGTGTTTGTGTGTGTGTGCGACTGCATGAACTAATTGGATATGATGAGAAGGACTGAAATAAAAAAAAAAGTCTTAGATTGTTATAGGGCTGATGATAGAGAGAGAGAGGGGAAGAAAGAGAAAGAGAGAGAGAGAGAGAAAGAGAGAGAGAGCACTATGGTCTATGAGCGTTTTTATGTCAATTTTTTTATTCCTCCCTTTCATATTGAGCATTCCCTCTGTTCTTAGTCGGGTGAGAGAGATGGAGAGAGTGCGGGGTTTCAAAGCAGGAGGGATGCGGGTCCCATGCTGTGTGGGGCGGCAGGAGGGCTTCTCTGAGCCCACAGCCAGCTCCAGCAGATAAAGACTTCTCAAAGGACGCCTTTGTCCAGCCAAACTTTTGGGTTTCACTCTGGAAAAAAAAAAAAGAAAAAGAAATAAAACGAAGAAGTGGCATCCATTGGAGAAATACTAATGTCAGGGTGGGGTCTTGTGTTGTCTGTATGTGTGTGTGTGTGTGTGTGTGTGTGTGTGTGTGTATGTTGGGTGGGTGTGAGTTTGGGTGTGAGATGTACAGAGAGGGAAAGAGAGCGATAGAAACAAAGAGCAGCTCACTTATTGTTCCTTTGAGATTCCATGTAGAACAAAGGTATTAACAAAACAAAACAACTAATCATCTTAAAGCTAGTGTATTATCTTGTCCTTTGCCAGTTATTTCCAATGTTAAATTCTCACTATGTGATCCCCCTGTCATTAAAAGTAAACTCAGAAGTAGCTATCGGTACCTCCAGTCAGGTCATCACCTCAATCCATGCAAAATGAGCTTCTTCACTGCCATATCCAGACCGCTGCTCTACGATCCCCTGAACTTGGACATTCAGTCTATTGATCCTAGGTTGCCCTCTTCTCAAGGGGATGTGAACAGTCACCCCTCCTCACTCTCTCTGTAGCTCCATTACCTCCGTTATCTGGCCTTCCTCAGCTGCCCTCTTGTTCCTGTCTGTTCCCCGAAAGCTTTCTCTTCTAGCCTCAACCCACTCCTGAGACTACAACCAAAGCTTGTGGCACACAGTGCCCTGACTATGAATGTGATAGATGTATTGCATTCAGGGTTTCCAGATTTAGAACTACAGTATTTCCTTCAGTTGTCTGAGAGAATGTATTTTACCAGATACATATGGAATTTACACATCTCATTTTAATGGCATTACATTCTACGAATGTGAATATAGACTACACCCAGGTTGATAAAAAAAAAAACACTTTTCAATTTGATGATTCTTGATTGTATCATACCATTGTATCATGATGCAAAAACATGACCATATGCATTGTGACATTTCATGGTTCAAATAATTGCAAATGACTATTTGGAAATTCAAGTATTCTTTTAGGCCTACACAAATTCTTGTAGATTTAACTGGTTAGTTTTTTAACATTTGACGGAGCTTTGTAGCTTGGCAACTTAATGTGATCAGAAGTTGAAGAATGAACAGTGACTCAGGAAATGTGAGGAAGTGTGTGCATTCAGTGTTCTGTGATGGCTGATGACTGAAGAACATTTTCTTTCTTCCATGATTTTTCCCCATCTGGTTCAGAGTGGACTCTCCATGCCTGTCACAGATTACACAGACTTTTTGTTCCTGGAATATTGGATTTCAGCAGCCTCAAATGTGTTGATTGATTGCGTACATCTTGTTGCTATGATGTCATAGATTTGGCTAAGTGGCTAACTCCCTGACTTGGGTTATGATGGACAACTAAGCTATGACCCAGTGCTGAAAAAACTGTTTTTAACTTTGAAGTGCCTCACGTTTCTAGGTACTTCTCTTTTGTTTTTAGTTTGCGCCTTGTTTGCAATCAAGATGAGTCACTTTGCAACAGTGATGTTGCATTGTTCCATAGTTAAACAAGTGCATTTGAATGGCAGTAAAAAAAGTGTTTGGTCTGAATGACGCCTTATGCTGTCCAAGCTTTTCTTCACCAGAGATAAATTTTGCTGTGTGCAGTGAATAATGAAACTAATGCATTGCCTCAGAGTTGAATTATAGGTCTAGTGTCACGTTTTGAACCATAAGAGCTAGTCTTTTGACTTGTATGAAGCTCTCATGCTGTCAAAACACAAGAGTTTATGCAGATTTTACTGTACGTAAATCAACTGGTAAAAGCTGGTAGTTGGCAGCTAATGGAAAACCTGTTTTTAAGTACTGTTTGTGTTAAGCTCAGTATGTGCTTCTGTTTTGATGTGTGTATGTGTTTGTTTGTATCAACTATTACTGTTTATAAAGTGTATGCGTAGCCTACACAAACAGACACACACACACACACACACACACACACACACACACACACACACACACGGTGTGTGATGAGTGGCAGAGTATGGTTCTCCCAGTAGGGAACATGGCCAGATGGGGGCCCCCCTACCAGGACTAGAGCATCATGATGTCACAGCATGGCCTCAAAGACCTGCCATACGACCCTCCCCCATATGAAACCACTGACACATGATGCCCCTACTGTCAACAGCAGAGACGGGTTAGATAGCGCAGAAGTAGACATACACAAACATACTGTGAGTTGTATTTTTTCCATTTATACCCAATGCTTTATTGATCCTGAAGTACACATATGTGGTGTATGTGTATGCAATATTGCCTTTTTTAGCTCTTGCGAACTCTGATCATGTCGCCATGAATTATCAGTGTGCATTCTAGATGGGAGAAGAAATCTTTGCTTATTGTATTCGCAGACATAGCCCCCCAGTTTGTGTTTGCCTGCTTTAGATCCCCTAATGCATTAGTGCACACTTGCAGTGTGTTTTTGCAGACTCCTAGACATTTACTTCCTTAATTAAGAGAGCATGTGGGGCCCCACCTGGTTTGAAATTTGCCACGCTGGTTTCCTTCTCCTCCATCAGGGAGACACACGCGCACCCACCCGCCCACGCCCACACCCACACCCACACCAACACCCTTGCACTTGCACATCTCTGCATCCAATCCCATGTCTGTCATTTAAATCTGTAATGTGCTCATTTGATTGCTTCTCATTAATGCTACGATCGTCTGCACGCGCGACAACTGAGCCCGTGTTTCATTCCCGCCTCTCATACATGGCAAAGAGAGGCTCAGTGGCAAACCCCAACCCCCATTCTCCCTTCCTCTCATCCTCTGCTCTTTCCCTGGCTGTTTTAATGCTGGGCCACGCTCAATGCTATTGATCGGCAAGCCTTTTCTTCATCACTACGCGCTGTTTACACATCCTCCCAATTACACTGCGGTTTGTCATAAATTTTCCACCCGGCCAATGACGGGTCTGGGGGAGGGCGTCATATTTATTTCTCCTCTCCTTGACGGTGGCCCATTGATGAACACATTAGCACCATAATTGACTAGCCCGATCAATCATCATGGTTCCTCAGCCAGTGAGCCACAGGTGGCAGGAGATGGAGAGTGAGAGGGATAGCCTCCTGGTCCTGGGGGGGGGGTTTTAGTTTTTGTTTTGTTTTGTTTTTCATTTTGCGGTAACATGCTCATGCCTTCCCATCAGTGGCCTTGCAGGTTCATAGCTTTTTAGCCTGACCTTGGATCGGCCTGGATCTATGGTGTAGGGTTCGGTTCAGGTAAGGTAAAGGAATGTGTGTGGAGACTTGGCATCACAGGAGGATCTATGTCAGTCAGGGCACAAAATAGGCACAGATGACTGGGTGCTGGAGGTGGTGGTGAGAGCAGGAGGGGTTAGAGCAGCAGTACACCGCTTTTTCAGCCCTGGTCCTTGTGGCTCGCCGCTTTAAGCCGTCAGACACCCCTGCTCACTGCAGGCGGCCAATTACCGGCAGCGCCGGGCCGGACACCCACAGCTTTTATAGCTACCTTTCAATTAGGATGCGACTCAGCCCTGCAATAACCCTGCCATTCTACTGGGCCATGCATATGAGTACCTCAATTAAACAGTACCAGCTAGAGCCGCCGCAATTAAACAATTAGGGCCCACGGGGGGATTCGGGGCCAACACCAGGGGCTCCTGGCCCAAAACTCTCTCATCCATTTTATGTGTGTGTGTTATATACGTATACAGTACAGACTGAAAGAGGATAAAGATGTGTAGATGTCTTGCATGCTTTATTTGCTTATTTTATGTAGTTATTTTTTTAATTATTATTTTATTTATTAGTCAAACACCAAATTTCCATGAGCTTTTTTCACTAGTTCAAGACTCATGCAGTCTGAAGCCCACCATCTCTTCAGTTAAGCACCTAGGGGCTCTGATGGAGACATGAAGCAGTATGAAACGAAATATCATATGGATGTACTAATCAATTTGAAAAAGGACTACTTTAGTAAGCCTTTGTGTGTGTGTGTGTGTGTGTGTGTGTGTGTGTGTGTGTGTGTGTGTGTGTGCGTGTGTCTGTGTGTGTTTTCTGTGTGCAATCCTTGGGTGTACGTTTGCATGTAGACATGTACTGTATGTGGCACTTTTCTTCGTGAATTTACTAGAAAACAATTTAGACACGCTTCCCAATGAGACCTCCATTGTGCTCTCCACAACTGAAGCCAAATGTGACTGCAAGTCTCACGGGAAAAGGGTGCATCTTGAAAGAGCTGTTTTTGTTTTTCACTCCAGTCGGCCGTGAAGCAGAATTCCACCAGGAGAGGACACATCTGCATCTGGCCACGTAAGGTCACCCAAAGCCAGCATGGTGGCCCGTCATCAGTTATTTTGGATAGCTAGTGGAGCTAATTGAGACAGTGCCTTGTCTGACACTGGAAATAATCGTAAACAATTGGACAAATTTGTGATGAGTTGATGCAATTCGTAATCGGTCATGCAGAATAGTTTCCTCTGTTTTCCTTTATTTTTTTCTTGTTATTTCTGTATTATTTCTTATCACTGGATGTGAAAGTATAGTTTGTGATGACCCACTCAGCAGAAAAAAAAGTAGCAGTTTAATATTGTCCCTCTAGCCCAGACAGCCCATGAAAGTAGGCTTTTATTGTCCGATGTCATGACGTCTGCAAAGTGAAATGTTCCATTCCGTGAGCAAGTGCATAAAGAACGCCCTCATCTAAAACGAGTGGGCCGGTGCCTGAACATGTAAATGATCCAATTATGTCCCGAGAAGCGCCGTGGCGTATAGAGGGAATCGTCGGGTGTTCCTGCTGGAGAGCTCTCCCTCACTGAGCTGGTATTATCTTTATTTATTTATCACGTTATGTCTTTGATTTGGTTTTATTTTTAGCGTGACAACGCAGGGTGCTGCGCAGACAGGTTTTTAATAAAAATCAAAGAGTTCAGCTCTGTCAGCCAGCTCTGTTTTGATGCCAGTTTTGCACATGCTCTGTCCCAGCGTGTGTCCTGTGTATGGGTGGTACCAGAATCCCAACAAAAGTGTGCCATACAAAGAACGCACTCTGACTCACTTCTGCAGTGTGTGTGTGTGTAGTGTGTGTGTCTGTGTGTGTGTCTGTGTGTGTGTGTGTGTGTGTGTGTGTGTGTATGTATATGTTTTTGAATGTCATTCTTATAACGTGTATGTATGTCTGCATACATTTGCAGGGGTGTTTGCATGTGTGTATGTGTGTGCGTGTGTGTGTGTGTGTGTGTGTGTGTGTGTGTGTGTGTGTGTTTTGATGTGTCTGTGACTGTGTCTGTTTGTTCCAAGGAGGGGAGAGTGAGAAAGAGAGAAATATGATTACTTGTGCATCTGCATTCTATATCTAAGTGTTTGTTTGTGTGTGTGTGTGTCAGAACCCAGATCTCAGGATGTTGTGTTGTGTTTCCCATGGGCACCTTATCAGAGATCCTCTGTCTCTGCCAGACAGCACCTCTTCCTCTGTCCTTTCATACTCTAACCCTCTTCCCAAGCTAGTCATGAGCAGGCCATGGCTTTCCCTAGGCCCTTATGGCGGGGAATGTTTAATTATGGAATTCTACCCCTGAAGAAATGGGATTTCATGGAAATGGTTTGAACCCACCCACTCCCCCACCCCTTCCCCCTTGCTGTCCAGAAGAATAGATTTGGCAATGAAAGCAAAGACTTAATTAGGACTAATCTTTAGATGGGGAACTTCCACTAGGCAACTTAAAAGTGATAGACAAGGCTTTTGGGAGAGTGAGATGAATATTATAATGAAAGGATGATGAAGAAAATGAAAAAGACGTATGGAGGGCAGTGAGTGTACAGAGAGAGGGAGTAAAAAAAAAGGTGGCACGGTCAGGAATAGAGAGAATCACGGACTGACAGAGAGATGAGGGGGTGAGTGGGGGGTGTTGGCCCCAGATTGGCTAAGGTGTTCTTAGCAGAGGGAGAGCCCAGCCCTGCTGCTGGCGAGGGCCACTGATTACTGCAGGCATCACATCCCCCATTCCCCATTTGGCTTTGATCTGCTCCGAGACAGCGGGGGGCCGCTAACAAAACAAGCCTCTAATGTGCTCCCCGGCTCCGGCTGTGGCTCCTATCTGCTCACGGCAGCCGAGCGCACGGCTCGGCACAGCAGCCCCAGCCACAGGAACAATGCATAACAAATAGCACAGTGGCCACCCCTCTTCCCATCCTCTCCTCTCCGCTGCGGCTCTGGCCGTCTGTCCTCTCGCTCCGCACCACCTCGCTTCGCTTCGCTCCTCTCCTTCTCCTCTTCTTTCCACTCATCTCTTCCATTCCCTTCTTCCACACATGAAGGTGCTTCTGGCCTCCCCCCGACTCTTCACCTGGGTCACCTGTTTTGCTCCTTGGTCACTCTCTCTTCTTGTTGCGTTGGCCTCTTGTCTGTGCTGTACTTGTCTCCTTTCATTCTCCTCTGCACCTCTTCTCTCCCCTGTCTTACCTGCTATTGCATTTTGGTATCTGCCTCCATCCCTCTTGGCTTTGTACAAAAAGCAGAACTATTGTCGAGTAGCCCCTTCTCCACCCGTTGCAAACACAGGGAAGCCAGAGCGAGATGGGTTGGGTGAGCCGGAGCGTGCAAACCGGCTTACGTGGCCAGAGCTCACGCCAGCTCACACAGGCTCACCAACACGAGAGTCAGCCATGAGCGGCTCCCGCACTAATCTGAAATTCATGCAGTACAACTCACGCTCTCTCTTTTCTCTCTCTCTCCCTCTCTCGACCTCTCTCTCCCATACTTTTCTTTCTGTCTCTAGGGGCAGAGACACCCTAATAAAAGCTTAATTAAATTTAACCCCTTCCTTTCCAACTTCACTGTCAGGAGCAGCCATGACCTCTCACAGGGCTCCCCAAGCAGAACGAACAAAGCAGTAACGTATTTCACAAGGTGTTAGAGGACACTATACAATGGGAGTGAACTGTGTAATCTTTTATAATTGTATGTATTTTTGTGAATGTGTGTGTATGTGTGTGTGTGTGTGTGTGTGTGTCCGCGTGTGTGTTTACACTCTTACGGATGCACATTTGGGTTTGCATATGAGGCAGGCAGCCTGGTGAAGGTGCCGCAGCGTTGCATGTCATCCATCCCAAGTAGAGGATCAGGGCAAACCCCAGAGCTTACCTGTGGCTTTGTGCTGCCACTGTTGCTTTAATAGGAAACCAGAGCATCCCCACTGCTTTGAATCATAAAACACCACTAAGACCTGGACATCAGCCACTACCCTCTCAAGCTGTTCACATCAGGGAAAAAAAGCAAAGCCAAGAAATGACACTTACACCTTATTTTTTCTTGTTGTTGTTGTTATTGCTATTTTTGTTTTTTCAATAGAAAAGTTTTTGTAGGAAAGTTTGTCATCCATGATTTTTGTGCCAAATGTGTTGTCATGTAGAGCTGTGAGTGGTTGCTTGCAGCACTCAGTTTCCCAGTTTGTCCTCTCGAAAAAAAATCAAATGTGCCTACGTTTGTTGGACACTTGAATGAGTGTGTGTGTGTGCGCGCGTGTGTGTGTGTGTGTGTGCATGTGCGTGTGCATGTGGTGTGTGTGTGTGCATGTTTGTGATTTTTCAACGTACAGCATGTGAATCGAGTGGCAGGGCAGCCCTGACTTCTCCTTGGGCTGGCACTGTTTTGAATGTGACAGCACATTGCCACCTACTGCTGTGACGGTGCATTTGAAAGCATGCGCCCATCAATAAATAATAAGGCGTGTGCCGCAACACTGAGAATAATCAGTCCCTGCGCCCTACTGCGCCAAAAAAACGGAGTTCTCCCTTCCTCCCTTTCTCCCTCCCTCCCTCCCTCCCTCCTTCTCTCCGCCATGAACACCCTACCTGCACTCTCTCAGCCCCATCACATCTTGTAAAGAGACAATCAGGTGGGTCAGTTGCCCTTTAGAGGTCACCAGTAGACCGCTTTACCCATCTCTGCTTTTTTTTAAATTCACCTGTATTGTTTCCCATTGAGACAAAGACCTATGTTATCCCTGCAGTGTATCAGTGCAAATTTGTGTCGGTTGTGAATTTGGCTTTCAGGTGAGCTAGTTTTTGGCTCGGGCCTGCCATTTTTTGACAACACCGTCTGTCATGTGCCTGTTTACTGTAAAGGAGGAAAAAAAATATTCTGTTACAATCTAAAAAGAGGAACCTCGCAGGTGTCCTCTAGTGTGAGTGTGTATGAGCTTTGTGTGTATGTATGGGTGTGTATGAACATTGTGTATATGTGTGGGTGTGAGTCATTCTTTATGGCTCTCAGCATTTGTGTGAAGCAACTTCGGACTGAATTGGATGTGATGGGTGGCAGGTGAGCAGTCTAGTTGGTGTTTACACTGCAGGTCGGTGTTACACTGAGTGTGTGTGTGTGTGTGTGTGTGTGTGTGTTTGTGTGTGTGTGTGTGTGTGTGTGTGTGTGCGTGCGCGCGCGTGCGCATGTACGTGCATTTGTGCTTTCACGTGTCTCTAACATACAACAGCATTTGGTGAAGGTCATACCCTTGTGCCCTACTCTTAACATGCTGAGAGCTTTGTAACATGCAAGCTCCTTCTTATCTGTTGATCTCTCACTCATGCTTTCTCCCTCCCTCCCTCCCTCCCTCCCTCCCTCCTTCTTTCTTTCTCTCTCTTCCTCTCTCTTCATTAGAATGAAGCAGCAAGAGCAGTATGCTCTTCTTTCTTAGTGCAGTGCAGTGTGGGGATGGATTTCCCTAGCCGCCACACCTCTGTAACCTGCTCTCCTCATCTCCATCCCCACTTCCTCTGGTCTCCGGGGATGACGAGTGATGGCTTTGCTCTGTCTCTGGGACTCACGTTGCTGCTGCTGCTCCTGCTGCTGCTGCTGCTGCTGCTGCTGCTGCTCACTCGTCCCCATGGGGTCTGTCCACCACTATCCGCCCCAGTATTTAGACTTCGATAATGGGCCCTTCTTAAGGAAGTGCTGCTCTTAAAAATTCCAGGCCCTGATCTGTCCCCCGAGAGGCAGAGTTGCCCCTGCTATGGCGCCTTTCATTGGGCCTCCTCCCACACGGGCTTGAGCCCACGCTAAGCTTCTTTCAAGGGCCGATGAGATTCCTTCTCCTCGTGTCCTACCTGTCTGTGTGCGGGACCATGGCACACTGCTTAATGTCAGAATTAGCATTTTTTAAACCTTTCCTTGCTTCATTACAACATGACTGGTTTTGCCTCAGTACCCCAACATGATAGCTAGTAAGTGTGTGTGTGTGTGTGTGTGTGTGTGTGTGTGCGCGCGTGCGAATGTGTGTTTGTACATATGCAATGTTGAGCATGTGTGGTTCACACCTGGGCACAGTCAGTGTTTTGTGTGTGTGTGTGTGTGTGTGTGTGTGTGTGTGTGTGTGTTTGCAGGTAACAAGCATGCTGTTCCTCAGCTGAGAGTTTAATTGGGTCAGTCTAACCCAGCAATTCCTCCAGAGCCGGGGGGTCGCTGCCCTTTATATAATTTATCTGGGTATTATGCTGGGTCAAAGAGCCAATTAAAATGCCGGAGCTCTGACCCATGTTGCTGTGGGAGGTTAGATGTGGGCACTGCTGCCCCCTGTCTGTGCACCCCCACTCACCCTGGGTCATTAGTGAGTGTCAGCTTTATTTTAGGGAGCGACGCACCTCTCATGCAGTTGTGTGTATGTGTGTGTGTGTGTGTGTGTGTGTGTGTGTGTAGCGAGGGGTACTTCTTAAGATGCTCACAGCTGGGTTCTCACTCATCTTGTATTAATACCTGGCTATGGTAATGCCGGTCTTTCTTGCCACTGGTGGAATGGCAATTGTTGAATTAGTGATGGCCACCCAATGACGCCAAGCCCCACCATGTCCCTGGTCACTCCACGTCTGGGTTCCCTCTTCGGATTGCAGTTTTGTCAGCAGGAGAGATGCCAGGGCTTGTCCTGATCACATGTTTCAGTGATCGACACTTATCAAAAGTGGATTCAAAGAGTGGTCACATCGGCCAGAATGGAGTCACAAATTGTGTTGACTTTTGGACAGATGTGTATGTATAAATTGTAAGCGAAGTAGTAAATAGTAGCACAAAAGACTGTTCTGGGAAACAGTGTGTCGCTTTCGCCAAAAGAAGTTCTTTCTGTTTCCTAGCAACCCTCCTGTGTATGTTGCTTTGGGACTACACCGTGTTCTCTGTTGGGAGTATGGCATTCAGCACATTTGTTCTGTCTTTTTTGGTCATAACATTTTCGTCATCCTTTTAAATTTTGCACCCTGTATTTGGGTTTTGCCATCAAATAGCATAACAATTTATTTGCAGCCATCAGGAGACAAGAACATGTCTGGTCTCTCTATAACAGTCATTCTCCCTAGCACCCCACTTATAAACATTTAGATATTACACACACACACACACACACACACACTTACAAGAAAGAAAGAGAAATGAAAACAAAACAGAAAAACATTCACAAAGAAATGCTCTCTAAGCATCTACATCCTCAGAGAGAAAAAATAACAAAAAAAAGGGAAGCAGGATGCAGTAATCAATCCAGGCTTTTTCCTAAACGCCTGCATGTTGTCCGCTATGTATTCACGTTTCTTTGCACACGGTTTGGTGTAACTTCTACCGAACTCTTTGTTGATCAGGCGAGGTTAGCCAACATGCTGCTTTCAGCTTCAGCAATTATGAAGCCCCCACTGTTTGCAATGTATCTAAAGCTCTCTGGACCTCTTGAATGCCACTCTCCACTGCTCCATGGCCACTGCAGAGCTTTTGAGGGCTGAATGGAGATGGAGTAACTGTGAAGGCAGAGCTGTGCAGGGCAAATTATTCAGCAAACCAGACGATGCAATCAGTTTTATTTACGTGTTCCAGGGCGTGGTCCCACATAGGACATGCATGACATGCAGCATCTCACTCTCTTCTTTTAAGTATTATTCACATAATATATAATTGTGCTGTATACAATTAAAATTAAGAATATCTTATTATTAATATACGAGAGATTTGATTTCATTCACTATCACTTGCATAACTTTATGTAGTGCTGATGTTTGAAAGTTTTCTCAGCGTAATTGAAAAGTCTACTATCACCACTAAGAATGATACATTTGTGTATTAATTATTATTTATTTTCATTCTCATTTTGTAGACCAGTTTTTAATATTTATTGTGAAGATGGTTGCCAGAAAGATTTTCTGAGGAATTTGAGGAATGGGTTTATTTTTTATATACTTTTAAATGGCACTGAATATATAAATACAGGTTAAATATTAGCAACAAAACCAGTACTATTATTAGATTCATCAGCCCCCACATTCTCGTGACGATTCCTTCGTCTTCTTCACCAGGTTTGGACTCGTGGACTCAGAGAAACTTGGCCAACAAAAAAAAAAAGAAGTGTGTATGCTGAGTGTTTGCAGAGGTGTGATATGGTGTGGCACAGTGGTGAAAAGGAGGCCAAAGAGGTCAAGTGTGTCTGTGTGTGTGTGTGTGTGTGTGTGTGCGTGTGTGTGTGTATGTGTGTGTGTGTGTATGGGTTGGGAGGGGGTAGAACTCAGCTTGTTTTAGTGTGTCCTCAGTGCTCTTCATGCACCAAGTGCAAGGCAGAGAGAGAGAGGGAGAGAGAGAGAATCAAAATCAAACACGCCTCAGTGCAAACAATGACAAACCCCCATTCATAAAGCTGCTGAATTTACATTTGAAAATGCCTGAAATGATGTGACTGAACCCTATTCCAGCATGTTTTGTTTTATATTGGACCATCTTTGACACATTTCACACACTGCACACACCGTATAACACAGCTATTAATTAGCTCTTGCTGCTTTGGCAAATCACTTTACACTTTTTTCACATTTTTTTTTCTTTTGGTTGTGTGTTTTATGTAAATGTATAACAGAAAATAAGACATGTAGCTAATCAGCGCTGTATGCCAGAGAGGAAGAACATCGAATATATGTTGAGGAAAAGTTCTCAACTAAGTATCAAAGTGACCTCTTCCCCATGCTGGTTTGGGTGGAGGCATCTGCACCACCATATTTGTGCCACAAATAATTCATGGTTTACAGCCGTCTGGACAAGATTAATTTGGGACAGGATTTAATTAATTCCTTTAATCAATCAAGCCAATTAAGAGCTCTACGGGAGTCTACACAGGTATGCTGTTGACAAGATTGTCTCCAGCTATTGAAGGTGGAGGAAATGTATTGTGAAAAAAAAAAAGAATAGACAAAAGAAACTTGGCCACTTTGCTCGTACACACAGACGCACACACATTTCACACACACACACTCACACACACATACACACTCACATCCACCCACACACTTACATACACAAGTGGTGTGGTAGTGTGTTCAGGGTGAGAATGGAGGACAGGCATCAGATCAAACAGGAGTGCCCAGCCTGAGTGTGCTCTTGGAGACCCTGCTGGGTTGGGTGTGGTATGGGGGTGAGCCAGAGGGCTGGTGTCGCTCCGCTCAGTTCCAGTTCCACGCTTCGCTCCACATCTCCCACCACACGTCCCCAACTGGCTGTCACTGGCCACCACCCCTCCTCCTGAGGATGCCCATTACAACCACTTTAAACTGCTCTTCTCCTCTCTGTCTCTCGCTCTTACGCTCTCTTTGTCTCTCTCTTTGCCTGACTCTTTCCCTGTCTGTTTCACGCAACTCTGTGATGTCATGTCTCTTGCTCTCATTTTGTTGCCTGTGTCATCTCTCTGTCTCTCTCAATGTCTCTCTCTCTCTCTCTCTCTCTCTCTCTCTCTCTCTCTCTCTTTACCACCACCACTATGCCTGCTCTCCTATGGTCTCTCTCAGCACATCTCTCTCTCTTTCTATCTATGTCTCTCTCTCACTCTCTCTCTCTCTCTCTTCACCACCACCACTATGCCTGCTCTCCTATGGTCTCTCTCAGCACATCTCTCTCTCTTTCTATCTATGTCTCTCTCTCACTCTCTCTCTCTCTCTCTTCACCACCACCACTATGCCTGCTCTCCTATGGTCTCTCTCAGCACATCTCTCTCTCTTTCTATCTATGTCTCTCTCTCTCTCTCTTCACCACCACCACTATGCCTGCTCTCCTATGGTCTCTCTCAGCACATCTCTCTCTCTTTCTATCTATGTCTCTCTCTCTCTCTCTCTCTCTTCACCACCACCACTATGCCTGCTCTCCTATGGTCTCTCTCAGCACATCTCTCTCTCTTTCTATCTATGTCTCTCTCTCTCTCTTCTCTTCACCACCATATGCTGCTCTCTATGTTCTCTCGCATCTCTCTTCTATCTCTCTATGTCTCTCTCTCTCTCTCTCTCTCTCTCTTCACCACCACCACTATGCCTGCTCTCCTATGGTCTTTCTCAGCACATCTCTCGTTCTTTCTATCTATGTCTCTCTCTCTCCTCTGTCCCTCTTTCCTTGAGATATGGTGTGGTGGCTCTCCAGTGAGATGTGGCCGCTCGGCAGCCTGTGGTGTCCACCAGCGCTGTCACTCCTCTTCATCATTTATCACAGGGGATGTCACCCCCTCCTCCCTCTCTGTCTTTCTCTCTGTCTCTCCCTCTCTCTTTCTTTCCTCTCTCTTTCTTTTTAACTTTCTACCACTCCTTTGTCACATGCCCCTCCCTGTGTGCAAACACACACACACACACACACACACACACACACACACACAAGCATCCTGTGGGACTGCTGACACTGGGACTCCAAAGAGCTTGTGGCACAGTGAAGAACTGCTTGGTTGGACAAGGCGCCCGTCTCAGGCAGGTTGGTTAGTAGAAGTGCACAGGAAAAGACAAAAAATGGCAAAATGAAAATCCCTCTTTTTTATCTCCTGGAAGTTTGCTTAAGTAAAATGTCCTTTGCCACCACACACTCTACCGACTGCAGCATTTGTCTGCTGTTGGTGGAGGCGGCTCTGGGCACCAGAATGCCGCATCCCCCTGCTCTCAGTCACGTATTGTGTGTGTGTGTGTGTGTGTGTGTGCCATTGCACTCATATGGTAGGATTTAGGAGGACTCGCATGTGTGAACGGCAAAGTTTGATCATCTAAGCAGCGGGAACCACATGACCCACTGAGAGGTTTGGATGAAAGAGAAAGAGGAGAGAGAGAGAGAGAGAGAGAGAGAGAGTTAATTCCTACCCAGTTAGCTAGTTTTAATGCTAATCCTTCTCTCTTTCTTTCTCCCACCCTCTTTTTCACCCTGCAGGAACTGGTTAAAAAAGAGGTCACATTTAGTTGCACCACTGCTTATTAATTCCTCCAGAACATGGCTTTACAAAAATAATTCCATGTTTCCGAAAACTAAAACGCAGAATGAGACGCTCTCACAGAATGAGGCGCTGTCTAACATGTGAGTGTGTTTGATTAGGAAAAAAAAAGACCTCTAGTTGCATGACAGATGAGATGATTCATTTATCCGTAAGCCTGGCCTCTCTGATGCTCTGCTCGGGCCTCTCCACAGTCTCATAATCCTAGATGACTAGCGTAGAGAGCCATCTGAAAAGGTGGGACTGCAGGTCTGCGTCACCCTAATCTCGTTAGCACATCTGAGTGTCTGTCTTTATTACAGGCTGCAGAGGGTAAGACGCTGCGTTTCGGCATTGTGTTCATCATCTAGGCTGAATAAGGATGTGCAGCCGTTTTTTTTCTGGAATGACGGTTACAACTGGTGGAGATGTGTGTGTGTGTGTGTGTGTGTGTGTGTGTGCGTGTGTGTGTGTGTGTGTGTGTGTCTGTGTGTGTGTGTGTGTGTGTATGTTAAATGTTATAATCTTTATCATTTTTATTGGTCTATTTTCTGCCTCTTTTTCCTTTTTTTCAATGGAAATTACTTATTTTTCCTCCTCTCCTTCAAAACAATCTCTGTCTGTCTCTGTTCTCTCCCCGTCTCTCTCGCTCTCTGTTTCATTCTCTCAGTATGTGGAATCACTTATTTCTATGGTGTCGCCTTCATCCTCCCCTCCTGCCTTCTGTTTTAAGCATAATTCACAGCTCTCGGGATAGTCATGTCGTGATGGAGTTCCTCATAGTACTCTGCCAATAGGATTTCCCCATTGCTATGACACAGTTCCACTGTTGATGCTGTCGATGTGCTTGGCAACAGCCATTTTGAAGGACTGACCCAGTTTATACTTTTTTTTTCTGAGCCGTAGTACAAACACAAACACTACAAACGCACCCAAGCCTCAGGCAAAGTCTAATTTTAACGCTGTAGCACATGCTTTTGCTCTTGTAGCTATGCATTCGTGGTGTGTGTGAGTGTGTGTGTGGTGGGGCTTCCATCATCGGGCTACGATAGTCTGATTTATGTCTGATGACTTCAGCTCACCAGGCTAGCTTTGCAGTGCAACAATCACTCAGTGTCCAAGCAGTTGTTTGGGAAGTCATGGAGATTTGCTTAAGGGTTGAACTCCCTTACAAAAAATTCAGCCAGCTTTTACAACCCCAACCCCAACACCCACCGACCCACACCTGCACCTTTCCCCTCTCTTTCTCTCTCAGGGCTCTTAGAACTCCTCTCCTCTTCCTTTGCTTCCTGATCCCTCCCTTCACCACGGGGTTGCCTTTGGCCTGAAGGATAGAGAGGAGTCAAAGAGAGGTTGAGAAGGGAGAATCACTCGGAGACACATACATCTCACCTCAGCCTCCTTGCAGCACTCACAGTGTGTGTGTATGTAAATGCAGAAAGGCATATGGGCGTGTATACATATACAGGTTTATTTTGTTGTTTTCATAATGCAGCACCCTTAAATTAAAATACCAAAAAATTGCTTGATCAAGATGCTCTGAAAAATTTCACATCTGTCCTGCCTGAACATGAAAAATATATTTGAAGAAATGGCACACTTTTTCTCCATTTCGAGCACTTTTCTATTAGTCTCTGTGGCAACAGCTCTGCAAATGTGGTTATGCAAAGCTGTCTTTTTCTGTCTTCTCTGTCTCCCCAGGGAAAACGACATACTCATTCACACAGTGCAGGAGTAATTGCTTTTAAGTGACCTGAGTAGACATTCTCTTGTGTGGTTCAGTGTTACTGAGTGGTTTTGTATGAATGAGCAAGAAGCTGTTATAAAATTGACAAAATGACAACCATTCTTACAAGCTCAAGATTTTGGTGCTGGGTCACCAGAGCTTTTTCTCATCTGTAAAATGTGTTTTGAAATGGGCAGCAATGGCTATACAAGGATAAGGGACATCTCTCCCTTTTCTGACTCCTCTCTCTCTCTCTCTCTCTCTCTCTCTCTCTCTCTCTCTCTCTCTCTCTCTTGCGCTCTCTCGCTCTCTCACACACACACACACAATTAGAATAACACAGACACAGTAGTTGCTCCAGTAGTTGCGATAGCATTTAGATAAAATTTAGATAAAAGCATTTAGATAAAATGCTACTTTTGTTGTTTTGGTCCAGGAACGTAGATACACAACAGTGTTTTCTACCTAAAATACTACGCTACAAAGTGTCAGAATAAAATGCCTACAATATGGCATACCGATGTCTGTTTTAACACACTTTCATCTTCACCAGGAAATCGTTTCCAAGTGTGTGCACTGTGCATGCAGACAACAGTCAGTGTCTAAATTATAACTGTGGTTATGTCCATAGCATCCCTGGTGCACGTCACTGGAAGCAGCAGGTGTGACGTCTCCCCATGGGGCCTCTCAGCGCCACCAGAAAAGCCCCTTAAAATGCTCTGGAACACTTTCTGAACCATTTACTTAAGAGCTTTTGCGTTCAAACCAGCAGTCACTGTTTCACAAATAACCCTCAGCAATAACAAGGACAAGTGCCCCCTCTCAATCTTCTTCTTTTCATCTTTATTCATTGTTCTTTTACATCTTTGTTTGGCAGTCTATGGCATGTTTTCTATCCTAAATGTTCTACAAAATAGAGTACGGTACTCTACCATGCCTGGTACTCTAACATGCCTGTATTTCAAAAAGATTTGGAAAAGATCTTGTACTTGAGATCTATTTGTTTAAGTAGTACATTTTAAAGCAATTCCAAACTTAACCTTATTGTAACATGTTTTTCCGTCTTAGTGAAGTTACACTTATTTGTGTCTTCATTAACCTGCAAATGCAGTAAAATCTCATTTGTAAAGCCAATAATATAGCAATATAGCATTTAAAACATTTGGAGCCTTTATTGTGTTAGCAGTGACCAACACCAGAGTTAATGGTTTCAAAAGAGATCTAAAAAGTAAGGGGTAATGAATGACAGCATTTAGAAGATAATCTATGTTCAAGGTGGTGACCTTTAGATTTACACATTAAATGCATTATTTTCTGATACACGATTGCTGTGGAGTTCATCGTCCTGCTTATTCCACAGGTGCCACCCCTGTGTTATGGACATGTGCTGGCAGAAATCCCACTTTTTGATCGCTAAAACTGTTTGTAGAAGTACAAACAATAGAAAGAAATACAAACATTGACTTATTCATTAACTTACCACAATGCTGTTCAATGAAACAGCAGTCCCATGCATGGGCCTTCTCAAAACTGACATGGGCAGTTTTATCTGTGTAATGACCGATGCAGAAATATAATCACTGCTGTCAATGGCAACAGGTTTTGTTTTTCCAGTTAGTCCTGTCGGGACTTATTTTCTCATAATGACCATCAGACAATACATTATCCCTTATTAAACAGCGTTTTATAATGCTGTAGAATGCTCCATTAACTTCAATGGGATTTCCCATCGTTGGTATGTATAGCGTGTATAAAGTGAAACTGAATGTTGCCATAACCAGTCAACTGATTTGTCAGTTAATGGACTATGTTTTTTTGGCATAATAATTAAAAGTACTATGAAAGTAATGATAAGCAATGCTTCATTGTCATGTTATTGATATCATCAATAGGTAGCAGTGTAGTAAGTGGGATAGCGTTCTGCGAGTGGTCATTATCATGGAATAAACCCCTTCAAAGTGATTCAAGAGCCCTCCGCTACATGTTGGGCTCCTGCATCACTTTGTTGGGACTTATTCCACGATAATGATCTTCTCACAGAATGTCATCCCTTACATAATGCACCTTCTAAAAATTGCATCATAATAGGAAACTTGACCAAGTAGTGGTATAAGCACAAATAAACAACTACAGAAAGGGGGAAAACAAATACAGAAAGTGCAAGAAATCATAACATACAACACAGACACTTTCTTCTCTACCTGCCTTATGCCATCCACTAAAATTCCACACAAGTGATTCCTGCAGTGCCCTTCCGCAGAAATTTCAGAACAAATATTCAGAATCACCTCTTGTTTTTTTCATATTTCATTCTGGGCCCCCACCAGGCTAAAGAGGGCACTCAAAATGTAACATTTGCCAGCTCTTGCTTTGATTTGCACATCAAATAGGGGACATTTAGCACAGCTCAGGTGGATCGAGGCAACTGAAAATGACACACCTCTAGAACATCTGAGGCTGGAGCACTGCTGCATCCTGCCACGCTAGTTGTCTTACAGCATGCCTTTTGATGGCATTATCTTGTTAGCATTTGCAGTTCCTTGGGGGTGCCAGGGTTTCAAGAGGAGGACCAGAGGGATGGTTTGGGGCCCTCTGAACTACCTAGGAGACACTGCGCCACTGTGAGCATACCTGCTGCATTCCAAAGACTGCTGGCTCCTGGAAGGGGACATTTATCCTCTAATCAGTCTCTCAGAGCTCAGAACTCAGCACTACCTCACAGGCCATACTGTAGACATGTAGTCAAGAGTGGCCTGTTTGAGATTATTTAGTTGCTATAACAGTAGCTGAGGACTGAGGCACTTAGAGGCAGTCTTTTAAACCTTGACATTTTTGAGTATTTTATCTAACTAAAAACATCCATGCAAAAGTGACACATATGGTTATAATCTGGAACTCTTCAGCAAATAATAAAATGAGTGTGAAGTGAATGTAAAGAAATTAGTTTATTATTTAAGTTAATGTAAACACAACCTTACAAAAGGTTTCTGTTAGATTCTGCATGAAAGCCTGAACCACTCCAAAGTGATCAATATAATGTGGAATATTTGTGGAATATTTAGTCAACCAGAAGAACTCATGTCAGGAGACAAGAGAATTAAACAATTTAATCCTCAAAGGAATGGTGCACTTTCAATAGGGCAGTTGATCTTATTTCAGCTCTGGCTTAAACGGCCATCATCAACCCATTTTCATACACTTGGCTACTAGAATCAGTATGAAATTGTACATAAGCAAGTCAGTCTGTGACTAGCAATAGAAGAAAAAGCTATTCAGCAAAAGTAGGGTGTGCACAAAACACAGTCACTTTAACTGATCCAGAAGATCTGACATTGAGCAAAACAGGAGTCTTGTTAAAGATGATAGTTGGCTGTTGGACAGGAGCAATGGAGTAATGAATAATTGTAGCATCAGAGTCCTCTTGACTGAACATTGAAGCATGCCCATGTTGCTTCTTGCCTGCCTGGAATATTGAAGCATTTTGCTGTCCTCATCATTGTCATGCTGCACTAAAGAAAGAGATCCCGCTTAGCATGTGTCCCTTCTCACATCCTGTGAACTGTAGCAACCAGTCTGTTTTGATATTAATGTTCGGTCAAGGATCCATGACTTTGCTAACTGGGAATCAGTGGCTATCCACACACCACCAGTTATAATAGATATGGTCACCTTGCATTTGAGTCCTTCTTTTGCCACCTCAGTCAGTGTTTATAGCAGCCAGATATAAACAGACTGACTCATACCCATTCTTAAGGATATCATCATCAGGTTAGCCTGGCCTGCTGGAACAACTAAGCACATGTCAAAGGGGAAAAAATTTCCAAAGACGATGAAGGACTTAGCCCATCGCCTCACAAAGTGTCCAATCTCAGGACAGCGCCATGGGGTTTCTGGTCCCCATGCAGCGACACATATGGCTCAATCTGTTGCAGCTGAAGGTGCCTCGACTGAGTTGCTCTGTGACTGTCATGGGCGCATTTGGTTGGATCATGGGAGCCATGAAGTTTTTAGGCAGTTCTTGGAAACCTAATTTCTCAAAGGTCTAGGACACATTATCCTGGTAGTCAGGCGAAGATGAACCAGCTGCCTCAACAGTTGACAAAGCGACGGCAACGCTCCACCTCAGTGCAGCTGCTGGTACCAGAACAGCGGGCAGAACCGCAGTGCAGTGATAAGGGTATGGACATATGATCACTGCAGACCACAGTTTCACTCTGTGGGGTGTCTTCAAGCAGAGAGTGGTTGGCGACGCTTTTGACAGCAACGCCCTAGGCGTTCTGGGTGATATCCTCAGGCTATGAACTGCAGTCCACTACTACATTTCAGGGGCATCCTGGTTACATTGGTAACTAAGCAACAAACTTATTTCCCATTGCAAAAGGTAACTTCCGATTGTTCCATTGTCTGTCAAACGGAGAAAAATCACTGATTTTAAAGCATGCACTTCACAGTACTGTGTCTGGAATGTCTTCATCATAAGATTTGCCTGAGATGTTGACACAAGGCTGCCACTATACTTTATTTCAAATTCTCTTTCTCATTGTCTTGGAGAAAGAGACATGTTGCCACATTGATAAGGCTAAATATGGATTGCTCCAAGTGAGTAGCATGTTTTTTGAAACAGCAGGCCCATTCCGATGATCAGACTGCTGGATATGGGTAAAAGACCTTGTCACTGTTGCTGTTACCACAGGGTGACAATGGATGCATCTCATCCTGGTAGGAGAACCATATGTTGGAACTGAGAAGAGGGTGGGTGGAAATTAACATAGAACTGACTTCATATTACCAAAAGAGAAATCGTTACGTTTTTACGTACTTACGTTTTTAGTTAATTTTTGGTTTAGAGATTGTTGGCTTCAACCTGTAGCAGCTATATGTCACATTGGGTGTAGCAGGGAAACTCCTTGAATTCAAATGAGTTACAACTCCTTTTTTAATGAATGAAATAGGGCTGTCACAATTAAGCAACGATTGACCAATTATTAGATTAATCGACAACTATTTTAGCAATCGATTAATCGGGTTGAGTCACATTTTAAAAGAAAATTGCCCAAAATACTGCAGTCTGTTACACATGAATATTTGCTACTTTACGTACTATGTGAATTAAATATATTTGATGACCAACAATACAAGAAACAATACATTTGAGGACATAATTTTTGGCCTTGGGCCTTTACCCATTTTATAGATCAAACAATTAATTATACAATTAATCAAGGAAATAACTGGTATATTGATCGATTATAAAAATAATAATTAGTAGCAGCCCCAGGATGGAGAGTGATGTACAAGAAGTGCAGACTCTCCCTTTGAGTTCCAAAGCAATCTATTTGGTGTACTAGCTTGTAGCTTTATTGGACTAAATTCGGAATGTGGTGGCACTATAAACTCTTGAGAGGGCTGCATCAAGAAGTTTGCAAGTATAACCATAAGACATTCTCCACTTCTCAACTGTAAAGAAGTGGACAGGAATGTCCATTGAGAGGAGACAATCGATACGATATTTCACAAGGTCAAGCTCAGGCTCTCTTTTGTGAACCTCACTGCCAGTTTGTCTTTACTGACAATGTACAGTTAATTATGTTAATAACAGAACACGAATAAAGCACAAGCTGATCTCATTACAGTAATAGTTTGTGGTACTAACAAATGTGTGCCTTCTTTGTAATTTGTAATTTGCACAACAGGATGTAATTGGGAAAAGCACAGCCAATTCCTATGTTTTTTTAATAGGTGCATTAGAGTAAGTTTTACACAGTTTCACTAATGCATACCCACACATAGGAAGAACTGTTTGAATCGAATCGTTTGTATTGGCAGCAAATCATTTTACAAAAAAAAAAAATGGATATGGATAATGGAGGCAATGCATATTACAAAATATCTGAACACAAATAACTCAAGAATATTTCTCTCATAGACATTATTAGTCATAAAATATGTCATTGATTTTCTGAATTCCAACATTTTAAAAGTCAGCATTTCAGCCATTCACAGTTGAACATGTTCAACATTTGAGAAAAATGCTATGCTATGATGATAAATAATATTAAATAAAATTGAATAAGAAAAAATGAATGAATAAATAACAAATAGGCAGATGAGCCTTTTTTGCAATAAAAAAGTGAGTGGTTACTGATTACTTAACTATTGAAAACTAAAACTGTGAGAAATATACACAGTAATTACACACCACATAATGCAGCAGTTCATAGCCGTGTAAAGTCGTATTCCTTTAGAATTGAGCCCTCATGTAATCAGTCAGGGGAGGTCAGCAGACCAAAGGCAGTGTAGGAGCAGTGGTGCCACGCTCAGCACACAAACACAAGAGGGACCAGGGGCCCTGAAAGAGCGGAAGGCATTGTGGGAGGCTCATATAGGGACATGGACAGGAAATGGCCATGGGGTAACATCAGAGGAGACACACTGAACTGTATTAGACTGAGAAGAAAGGGGTTTCTTCCCAACATTTGCCTCATCCAACCAGAAAATAAGCGCGGCACTGGACCGCACAGTGTGGAATGTGTTCCATCGGAACTGTTCAACTTGGGCAAATTGAAAAGTGCTTTATGTGTTGTACACGTGCTGCCTCTTCGCAGCTTAACATACCAGCGGTCGAGACTTGATTATGCACTTTATTAGCATTACATCTCAGTGTGAATGTACTGCGATTTCATGTATCAAATGAAATGGATGTGTTGAAGAGGGCATTCACACAGTATTACCCTTACTGCTCACCTGCTTTGGCATTTCAGTGTTATATTAACAGTGTTTTTTATATATATATAAGAATAAGTGCAGTATAGATCAGCATATATTAGTCAGTGTCTGCACTCTCAAGGGAATTGAGCAGATGAAAGGGCCTCTCGGGTCTGTGAATGCATGAGCACTTCATGGGCGATCATGTATACTTCCCTGTGTTCCCACCCCCATCCCCTCCATTTACTCCTGAGTGTATTTATTTAGCTGTTTTCCCAGAGTGCTGTATTACCTGTCCAGCGGTGTGGCAGGCTCATCTGTCACTGTTGGCCTAGGCTACAGATCCTACAGATCCTACCCCCCCCCCCCATGTGTAAGCCCATCCAGCCCACGTGGCTCTGCACACCACAACAGTCATGAATACATTTTGTGCCAGAGTGGTCATGCATTATGTGGCTGGAGGCATCCTGCCTATGCTCCTTTTTTTGCCAGTTCTTGGGCGCTGAGTCCAGAGACATGAGGACAGGAAGGACACACACCACTGGCTCACGGAAAGGCGTCCCCACTGACTGGAGATGCATCCAGACCGGCCCACACACATCCAAAGCAGCCATATTGTGCAGTATTTGTGTCACCATGTACACGTACTTGAGTGTGTCTATGTGTAGGCACATATGTTAGAAAGCATGCTGTTTTGTGTGTGTGTGTGTGCACGTATGTGTGCGCACATGTGTGTGTGTGTGATGTGTGCATGCATGCACACCCACGTGTGGGTGCACATGCACACACATGGGTGTGACTCTCACCCTGAAATGAAAACTGTACATTTGGTTGCTCTGCAAAATGGAGGGAAATCCACTCCCCACCCCATTCACCATCCCCACCCCTCCCAACTTCATTGTCAGCGAGACAAAGAAAAATAGTTTCTTTAGCGACTCATTTAAGACAGTGATATTATTATTATGCAAATGTCGACAGAGCAGGGAGTCATTATTTTTGATTGTGTTCTCCACTCCACACGAGCGAATCTGAGGTAATTGCGTGCTCTGGCTTTGGATACGTAACCAGTCTATCATGAGCAGTGTCAAAAGTTCACATTAGAGTGATATATGGATGCAGAGCAATGGGATATCTATGACTACACACAAATACACAGTTCCTCATACTCAGGCAGAAACACCAAACATATCACGGAGACACAAACTATTCAGGAAATGTCCTGAACCTAATTAGAATATGTTGGTTTGTGCATGACAGCGTAACGGACACAACGTGACTAATTGAGCTAGGTAAAGTGTTTTATGCTGTTAAAAATGGTAATGAGTAAAGTCATCTGCAGGTCACTACCTCTGTCAATTACAGTTACAATATAGTGTGAAGTATGGTGGTACCTCACTCGTTTTTCAAACAAATACAAATATTATCTTGCATTTTTTTCTTCTAAGGTGCAGCTTCATTTTATCAGCCTAATTTTTTTTAGTATTAATGGCAGAATGTTTTCTTTCATGTTTCCCTGCTTTTCTTCTTTTTATCAGTGCAGTTCTGATTGGACCCCCTGCAGTGCACCTCTGACTAGGCTACAACATGTGCAGATGTGATATTAATTAATAAGGAATGCATGGAAAATCAATTATGCTAATAGCATGTTTGTCATTCCTTTTTCTCGCCTTCCAAAAATGTCTAAGTGGGCACCGTCAATGTGGTGATACTTGTGCTAAAATATGCCTTCAAGAGAACTGAAAATAATTTCAAGTTTAGTCACAAAACAGATGTCGCAAACGTTGGAAATGATTACTTTATGTTTATTTGTTTTGTCCTTACTCCCTACTCTCCTGTGACAGCAGTGTATGCAAAAAAAGGTATTTCAAGTTGCCTGATTTTCTGCATGTTAGACTTATTTTGACGATTTTAATTCTCCCTTCAATTTGAGCCTTTAGTTAAAGATCAAGATCTTTGCTAAATTTAAATGGCACTTTGAATGCCATTTTCTTTTTTTCTTTTCCCTTCTTTCTTTCGCTGTCTTTTTCTGTACGCTCATTATTTTCTCCTCCATGGGAAGCTCCACCCACACCCTTCTTCTGGCCAATCAACTGCCTCGCCCCCACTGTCTCCAATTTTTCTTTTCTCACCCTAGCAACAGGCCAGAACACCAGTGCTTGGTAACCCCTTTTTGTGAATTTCTTCCAAAACCCCACCAATTCGGTGTCTACCCAACACTACCCCAAATCCCTTTCTTTTTTCTTCTCACAATTGCTTGCCCATTCTGCCTCGCTTTAATCTTCTTCTTACTTTAATTCTGTTGGTCTTTCTTTTAACAAAGGCCAATTATGCTCATTTAATAGCAGAAGAAATGTCATGCTGTCCATGCCCCAGAAATGGGCTCTCCAGCAGCTTCAGCCATACACAGGCCATTGTGCCGCCCAGCCCTCTGTTGGATGCCCGTTTGTTCCCCCGCCTCGTCCTCCAATGCGGACTTGGACGCGGGACTCAGCAGCTAGAGTGCAACCCAGCTGACTAAATTGGCTCTGACAGAGCATCACAAAGCAAAGAATGGACACTCAAGTCTAGAGAGAGAGAGAGAGAGAAAGAGAGAGAGAGAGAGAAAATATGAGGAGAAAGAAAATATGAGAGGATGAGCAGCCTAGTCCCTCATAATGTGTGTGTGAAGGTTGGTATGACTGCAGGATCGTGGAGGTCATGTAGCTGTGGACTGTGAAGTGAGTGCAGATCATGGGGTGAGTTAGGCACAAACCGTGATGTCATAGCAGAGCCCATATGCCCTGGAGAAACCACTTTTCCTGTGTGATCAATATCATTTTATAGTTTAGTATAAAGATGGTGGTTTGGTTGTGTGTTTTTGTTACTCACTAGTTTAATGAAAATTAAAGTTCCATGAAGTGATTATGAAGTTTGCCAATCATTGCTGAATTTGCTAGTTTGCTAATAGCATTTGAAGGAATTGTTATTTCAGGAGATTTTTTAATGATTATATATATGATAAATAAAACATATTCAAATACATCTACATTCACATTGTAGTATTTTCTGCTCCGGATGGTGAACAAGTAAAAAAAAAAAAAAAATCCCACATGCAAAAATATTCTGATACATTTTATAATTGATACGCTGATAGTTGGATTCATTCATATTTCACTGAATACAGAATACATTTCTAAAATATTCATTGTTGTGCCAATAGTAATATAGATAAATTTGTAATAGCTGCTCAATAAGTGTCCTGTAACAGTGTGTGTGTGTGTGTGTGTGTAGAAGCGTCACACTTAGAAAGAGAAAGCAAGGGACTTTGTGGATCGTGGGGTTCCACGACCGTCTCACTCTCTTCCTTACATTAATAACCAAGTAACGGTCAGGGACCAAAGATTCCTACCAGTCTTGCTCTCTTTTTAACAACCTACATGAAACGCTGTTCTGAAATGGCTGTGAAGCCCTAATTGTAAGGAACAAAGTTTCATTGTCCTGGGAAACCAATTCCAACTCAATTATCTCAACTCCCTGCTGCTGCTGGCCAGTATTGTGGTCGATCAAGTAGCCCGGTGAGGCCTCTCTCATCTACTCTAAGAGCGAAGGGGGAGGAAAGACTTTAAAATATAATTATCATACGTATTTTTTATGAATATGTAAGACACTCTGTACTTGTCACCTGTGTGTCAAGAAGAAGCTCTCTCCCCTAGACTATTTTAATTGTGCCATTTTCCCTCTTAATTACAACAACCCCCTTGAAAGTCAGTGTGTTTTTTTAATGAAAATACAATGGACAAATGGAGCAACTGTGATGAACATTATCACTGAGGAGGGCAAGCTTTTCTTAGTTTTTTTTTGTCCTATGCAGATATATGACCGCCTGTTGTTATTGAATATGTCAAATCATTATTTTTTTCCCTGTTTTTGTTTAAATTTGTGGTAGCTTATACGGTATAATACCATGTTCAATGTTGTCCTTTTTTTCTCTTTCTTTTGAAAATAAGGATGAAAATTTCAAAATTAATTGAAGCCAGAGTAGAAACACCACCAGCAAGAGTTGTGTTTTTGTCGGCAATAATTTCACCAACTATTCTCTTGGATGCACTTACCTGGAAATGTCGAGAAAATGCTGCCTCTGTTTTTATGACCCAATTTCTTTGTTATTGTGTTTTTGTACAGGATAATGTGCTTTTGTCTCTTAATAATCTCTGGCTAAGTGGTAATTGCTCTATTGACGGCATGACTGTACAACTTTGACACGTCATTATTCACACTTAACCACCTGACCTGGAACAAATGTTCAAGCAATTACTGCTAAGAGCTTTTCCACCAGGAAATGGTGGCAAACTATGGTCTTAAAACACTACAATACCAGTGCTCGTCTTACGTCAGCCATCTCAGAAAGTGAAAGTCATCCCTGTCAAACTGCATTTCTTGGTGGGTGCCATATGTAGTGCTTGATGTCTGCTGTTAGCTACTGTTCATTAGTCTTTGTTGGATTTGTTAGCGGACTAAAACATGGGGGCAATATGCTGATAAGCTCTACTTTGAAATATTTTGAAACTTCAAATGAAACTCATATTGTTTAGTGTTATTGTTTTTTTCATGTTTATGTGGCTTTTACGTAAACAGTGCTCTTTACAGAAAATTTTCAAAAAAAAATATAGAAGGGAGAAAGAGAGAGAGAGAGAGATTCTCACTGATTAATATTTTAAAAGCACTTATTGTGCAGATGTAGGTTTGTAAGCACGGCATGCCCTATGTGTGTGTGTGTCCTAGCAGGGACATGTGACTGAGCAGCCCTGAACATGTGAAGGGTTAAAGCGTGTCATCTGTGTGTCAGCCCGGATCTGTTTGGCAGGGTGTGAAGCATGGCTTCTGTCCCCACTCCTTGTCACATTAATTATAAGTGTAATCACTCATTCTCCGGACTACAGCCTGTCTGCTGCTGCTGCTGCAGTATGAGACCCCCCCACTGTCTTCGTTCTCTCTGGAATATAACTGCCCCTGTCCACCCTTCAAATGCCCAACCCTCATATTCTCATAGCTACAGTATCTCATCCAACACTAGGAGGAGCTCTATCTGTGCTGCTTGTTGCAGACAACAGTCAGAGATTTGGAATTGGACACGTTTTAAACCCACAGGGTCAAGTGCTCTTGGGTACTATGTTCTGTAGGTCCATGTCTGGTGACCCTCATACATAGACATCACACAAAATTCATGAACTAAAGATAGAATGGGGGTTAACAGGAAAGCTATAGATGTCACGTCACCAAGAGGATTGATGTGTGAGGAAGATAATAATGCTGTCCTTAGTTTGCCAATGGCACCAGTGCTTATTGGAAGAGTCACAGGTTTGAAATACATTTGTAAACTAGAAAAGCACTCGGACAGCGTAGAACTCCACCAAGGCAATATAGGGTCAATGAACCAATAGAAATTCCAGATGGTGTTCTGGATCAGCACCAAAATTTAATCATCTGGTCCTTGGCCTAATACCCACATTGTATGAAAATTTCATCCAAATTCGTGCGGTGCTTTTATCTTGCTTACACGCAGACAAACAAATGGACAGACAAATGTCAGCGAAAACATAACCTCCTTGGCGGAGGTAACAATAATGTTGCAAAGCTCTTGGAAGAGCTCTTTGCTTTTACACATCATTGGAGGTTCTTGTGTGACATATTTGTAACAAAAAACAAAAACAAAAAACGGGCTAATATGTACTGAGCTGTCTGAAATTAATATATGATTAATATATAGAGATATGGAAATTATCCTTTTACAACTGGTGACGGATCTTCATTTTCTTGGTGTACTGTTTTTCCTTAGTTTATTAAAGACTTTGTTATGCTGTTCCACTTACCAAAATCTGGTGAAAATCCCATGTCAATAGCTTCATTGGAAATATTTTTTATTAAAAAATGTTAGTACATCTAATGCTTATTTTCCCACTGTATGTAAAGTTCAATCTAAATCTAGACTGTAGTGTGTAGTGTACAGGCTGAGGGGATGAGTCATGTCTATAGGGTCTTGCATAGTGTCTTCAAAACTCGTTAATAAGGAACATGTTATGTGTGAGTTTGCTCTAGACAAACCTTAAAGTACTTTATAATGCATTCTTTGCATTCTTTGTGTGTCATCGATGGGAGCTCTTCCAGGCTCAGGCTATCTCTCTTTCTGTTTTTCTCTCGTTTTTTCTCTGTGCGTTCAGGCCATGTCTGAGTAAATGTGCATATTTACATTGTTTTTTTTTATGTCCAGTCGTACCTTCCAAAAACTTTCTCTTCACTTATGGAGGGTGTGTAACTCGGGAGAGAATGGAGGTATGAAAGCTCTCCAGAGACAGCTTTTTCACCTTACATTTTCTGGTATAAGATAGGATTATTATTTTTGCCACGCTGAAAGAAAGAAAAAAAAAACATTGCTATAGTGGTGTACCATTCAGTTTCTTCTCTCAGACAATAACCCTGCAAATCCAATAACCTGGGAAGGGCCACCTATCTCTACTCTTTTGAAATTCAACAGAACTCTCCAGATATCACTGCTCCCATGCCACTGTGAGATTCCCAAATAATAATAACATAGGAAAGGTGTGCCTCTCATAAAAGAAAATAGAGTCAAGCAAAGTGGGGTGTTTGCTTGAGGCCAAGGAATACAAATTGGTGTGTGTGTGTGTGTGCACGCGAATGCATTGTTCACACAATCTGTATTAATAATGCAATGGCTCTTTGAAATGTAATGTTTTAACATACATTTACTCACACAAACAGAATAACAAAGTGTTGACAGCCACCAGATCCACACCCCTACTGCAATTCAAAGCCCTACTGACACAGCAGTAGCAGCAGCAAACTTACAGGTCAGATAGCAAGTAATGCTTGTGTGCACAGATAACATTTTTCAGACTAATGGTGTTGTTGCTTGAGTACAGAAGAAAAGGGTAAGGAAGTCCTTCTTGGAGAAGGTTAGGTAATACAGACACATCTGATTGTACTAAAGCACTCACCAGATTTGTTTGAGTCCATCATCTGCTTATATTTCTGCCTTAACCACATTGAACTTATCTGTAAAAAGGGAAGTTTTTCCACCAGCGCCTGACCTGAAGGAACAAAATCAAGTCAACATGGTGAGCCCTTGTCTGGTTTGAATTTTCTGGGGCTGAGTCTCTGCTAGGTGAAGGACTGTCTAAATAGCTCTGTAGCACTCCAATATTCAGACCGGTGGAAAGAAAAAAAAGAAAATATCCATGTTTTTTTGTGACCCCAGCATCGGGGGTATCTGCTAGGTGAGGGGAGTGCATGTAGTCTGAGGACTCCTGTGTGCCTTCAGGGCTGTTTATTTTGGAGACAGCAGCACTTCACCCTCGCTTCCGGGTCAACTGCATGCCTGAATAGACTTGCTATCTCTGAGAGATTCCCTCCCCTTACCATCCTCCTCCTCTCTCTTTTTCTTTTCTAAACCACATCCTCCCCCTCCCTGTTTTTCTGATGAGCCTGGAAAGCCCCCAACCCCCAACCTTCTATCCCCACCACCTCTGCTCTACCTCTACGCCCCATGGAAAACACTGCTTCCATCCCCACCACCTCTGCTCTACCTCTACGCCCCATGGAAAGGAAGTGCAGTGCAGTGTAAGCGACATGTGGTTAGTTTCTGCTTGACTGGTGCTAAGTCTCCCAGAGTGACTGACACTCTGGCCGGTGGACTCCCCCACAAGCCCCCCAACTCAGATACCGCCCGTAACCCCTCGTGGGGCTTCTACCACCCCACCCCCTTGAATCCTAGAAGAAATAAATATATAACATTCCCACCCCCCCCAAAAAAAAACAGCCAGTGCATTAGGCCAACCAAGTGTGATAATCTGATATAACGGTTAGATTAGTGATCCCTTTAATTGCATGGAGCATGATTAAGTGGGAAAGTGTTCATCGGTCAAATACTGTGTCACCTTCAATTTCACACAGGAGCAGAAGTGAATGGCCGTGTCTTGCTCATTTTTTTGTGCCGCCGTTGCACCTCAATGTTAAGTGTTCTTGAGTGCCTTTGTGAGTGTGTGTGTGTGTGTGTGTGTGTGTGTGTGTGTGTGTGTGTGTGTGTGTGTGTGTGTGTTTGCATCTAAGACTCCTCTGTCACCCTTGAAATGACCCCCAAATAGGCTAGACAGGCATGCACGATCCTGCCTGTTTGAATGGGTTATCTGTGTCAGAAAGGATGACTCTTTTGGGGATTTTGCCACTCTTGAACTCATCCAAGCGTACGTGTCAGGGGCATCTGTGCTAGCCCATGGCAACCAGGGCACACAGGTTTTTAGTGCCCTTACCTTTGTAAAGACAGACTGGCATGTGGGTTGGTGAGAGAGAGAGAGGGAGGGAGAGAGAAGGGGGGGGGGCTGTTGTCCTTAAGGATTCTGATTTATTCAAGGGCTGTCCAGAGCAAGTTCTGGTTCTGACCTTTGGCAGCCAGTTAGCACAGTGCTCTCACAGTGTCAAAGATCAGCTGACTTCCACAGCCAGGATTAACTAGTCCATACCAAATTGGATCCAAACTCGCAGAGATGTATTATACTGCTAGAGGTATAATTCCACTTTTTAACTGAATTTGTCTAAAATTATCTTTTGTATTATTTTAAGGGGTTATGTCTGTAATTGAGCCATCTTCTAGACAGTGCTATATATTTTAGTTGTGCTGGCTAAGCTGGCTATGTTTTTTTTTCCTTGGTAGCATAGCCTATAGTTTGTTTAACCAAGCTATACACAACAAAGGCAATGCTTAAAGATGACAAAAGAAGTTCCCACCACATCAGTCTTGGTGCATGTTATTACGTGTCGCTTAAGCAGTAATGCAGTAATGCCCAAGAGGCATGCAAAATGGATCCTCTCAGTGGGTCATTAAAAAATCATTATCAGCTTACTTTGACCTTTTTTTGCACGCCGACGAGTCTCTGTGCCTAATTTGGCATACATTATTGATGGTCAGCCATCCCCATTCACTGTTCATGTCAACTCTCAATCTTTGTCATTCAGATGGAGGTTGCTGGACAAATAGTGGCCCAGTAGCCTTGATCTAAACAACAGGGTTTTCACTTTTCTCATCTAACATCGTACATCCTGTGATGCTGCTCTGGGCCGTCCCTGTGTGCAGTCATTTTCTGCTTTATTGTCAGCGTGTTTAAGTTGTGGCTGGTGTGGCTAGTGTGGTTTTTGTTACTAAAAGGTTTTTTTTCTTTTTACCTGAGAACTATTAATTTATACCTAATACGTTTAAAAAAATGTTTTAGTAAAATAAAGAGTACAGTTAGAAGTTGTTTTAGATTTAATTTACTGTAAAGATTATGCAGTATGGAATCGCTCCTTTATTGTAAGTCAAATAGAATTTACTTTCTGTACTTGCAAACAATGCATTTTTTTTAACAAAATTGAAATACCAAATACCAAGTATAAATACTTTCTTGTCACTATGTGTACAACAATGACTTTTTTAGCTGTTGTCATCTTTTAAATTCATTGCAAAATCCACTACTGTGAGTCATGCCATTAAAAAATAATATGTGGCTCAAAGTGATTTTCTTCCAAATAGAGTTTACAATGACGTCAGAGGAAAATTTATTTGTGAGAAAAGGCAATAAATGACACATTCAATTAGACTTCTCTAAAAATGTGTACTTTTGACAGGGTCACATTCTTCTTCATCTTAAAGACTGATGTTCATTCAAGACCACTGAAACAAGATTCAAACAAGTTTGAGAACATACACACTGCAAAGAGTTATATGTGGAGATCTAAACCTTCTCAGTGACCCATTGACACCAGACAAGCTCAGTTATTTTATCTGAGTACAATTCCAGTTGCTGGAAAATAATATGCAGTGTGCAAGGCATACTTGTTTATGGGGAATAGATATTAATCCATCCATGGCAAGATCGGTATGTGGTGTTCATACTGTGGAAACCTAAAAGTTGTGTAGCCTATGCAAAGTCACCTCACAAAGAAAACTTCCAGCAAATCTTTCAGAGATCTGATTGCAAATTTTGCATCCATAATTTGTTGCCACTTTTAAACTTAATAATGAAATAGTTCGAAAGCATCCCAATTAACTTTGATGTTAATACTTGGCATAAATTGTGTTCAACTGAGTCAGAAGCTTTCAATGAGTGCCATGTTATTGTCTTTACACAGATCATTAGTGTGTGATATTTTCAAACTTTTGTTATCAACTATTTTTTTTATTTTATTTTATCAAGGTCACAAGTGAGTACTAGCATGTCATTGCACAATGTAATGATTTTTTTTTTTCAATGTATTTAATGAATTTGAATACACATAAACATCATAATCATTGTACAGACATCATAAACATTAAACAAAATCATATTCTTTAATGGAGAAATGTGGTGTTAATCAACCACCAGCCCTATTGTTCGAGGTCACTGATTGCTGTCTGTAGGAAACGAACCAAAAAAAATTGATACAACATAGACTGGGTAGCGAACTGACAGCTAACGTTAATTGAATAAGCCATAGGAAAATGAAACTAAAAGTGAGTTTCTGTGCCCTATTCGGTTAATGTTAGCTGCTTATTTGCAATCTGATCAATGTTGTATGAAATTTTCTCGTTCCTTTCCAACTGACAGTCATTTGTTTGTCAAAATGGATAAGGCTATTCACGGAATCTCTTTAGTTTGCACATACATATCATGTATTGGTTGATCACACAAAATATGTGATTACTATTATATTACTGTAGGACATGAAGTGTATGTTGTGTATGTTATGTTTTGGACATAACCGGATGTCTGAATTTCCTATGGGGTAAATATCTATCTATCCATCTATTTATCTATCTATCTGTCTATCTATGTAGCACAGTATTCTCTAATTGAAACACAATATTCACCACTTTTGTGCCCTATTTCATGAGTGACTTAGAAAGGTGAGAGTGTGTGACTGATGTTATAAATACCTCAGATAGAGTATATTCAGTTATGGCCTATGAGAACTGTTCTGTAACCATTTAGTAAGGTCTATTCTGTACCTGTTCACTAAGTTATTCCCTTGAGATGGGGAAAGCTTGTGAGCAGAAATGCATGGTAATTTAAAAGGACAGTACTTTTAGGGCGGAAGAAAATACAATGGGTTTGATAAATGGCAGGGTAGTAAATGTAAAATGTTTTTTTTAATGAAGGAAAGAAAAGCAGAAAAAAGAGAGAGAGAGGGAACTGGTCAATTAAGGTGAAAATGGTTTCTTAAGAAAGTTCCTGAAGGCTTTCCTCCCTAAATCAGCCGACGCCACTGCGCACTTAGTTGTACCCAACGGTAAAGCAGCCATGACATAGCTATGCCTTTCAACTACCCACTAATTGGGATATCAATAATTAACAGGCTAATAAAGTCTGTGAATGAGTAATGCCACATGCATGTCTCGGAGCCTCCCACCCAAAGTAAATTCACTTTCAAATATTTGTTCAGAAAGTCAGAAACAGTTACTCATTTTGTTGATCATCCTGCTTCTTCCTTTGACTTTCTGAACCAGTGCTGCTCACCTGAGTGTATCAAATATATGGTTAATCTCTTTTTTTCCTCCATATGATGATTGACAGCTAAAACGTCCTGCTGCATCATCCGAGTTGAGGTATGTTTTCCTGTTTTTGTCACAGCCTTTGTTTTGTTTTGTTTTTCTCTTTGTTGTGGTTCTATATTAATTCCTGTATTAATAATGTGCATAAAGTAGCACTCATTCAAAATTAGCCTTGTTTGCGCTTGCCACCATTGCTGGAGGAAGCACTGCAGTCTTGAAGTCGCATCCTCAGAGCTTTAGCTCTGTAAAGTCAGCAACCATCACTGGTGAGATATTGAACTAATTTGCCTTATGAAGTATTTTCCCTCTCCTGCGTCGTTGCTAATGCTTCTCGTCCAGCTCTGATTACCCTTCTGGGTGCAGTTCACGGGTCGTATCTTTGTGTATTGCTATTCCCTGCAGAGAACCCTTATGAAATCAAGCTGTATCACTTCCCACGTTCGGCACTCAGCACTTAGTTCATTCTGGACGCTTTCTTTCACCACATTTCAGTATGAAAGGTGTCATATTTTAGAGAGTTTGAAAGCCCACAACATTTCCAATTTTTATGTTTAAAAAGGTTACCTTGAGGACATTTTTACAAAGTCATTTAAAAGTAGTTGTAATGTTTGAAAGACTTGGCTTCTACGTTAATAACAATCTGTTATTTCCTCCTTAACAGCAATTTTTTTGTTGTCATTAGAGCTAATAAAAATAATTCGAGTACAGAATATTTTTTTCTTCATCTATCACTCCTATTTTCTATTAAGTTTTGAGACTTATGGATTGTTGTGAGCATGTGCTGATTAATTGTATAATCTTTATGATTTCAGTAATACTGATACAAGATGCTACATTTGCAGATGTCATAAGCTATGCAATCCTGATACATGTAAACATGAGTGAAGGTTTTCTTCATCATCTGCTCTGTCAAATCTATTCATTTACATGAATAAATGAGATAAACCATGCATGTTTACAATACATCACAGTTTTGTTTTGTTTTCTGCATTTGAAATATGATTTATCACCATTTCGTCAATGGCTCAGAAAGTCATTTATTAGGAAAAAAGCTTTCCTTGAAGCCAATTTTAAAAATCTGAAATGTTCTGTTTAAAAGAATAAAAACCCTGTAATATAATGTGCAATGCAGACTCTGTTAGTGATCAAAGAGAGTATTCAAAGGCAGCAACAAAGACATGACATTTCCAGTGATCAGTTTGCCAGCCAGCCTGGATCATTAGTTTGTGGGGAAGCCACAAAGACGGACATTGCCTTCATACATTATGATGTGAAAGGGGAATGGCACACAAAAGAGACAAATAGGCTGTTTCTCAATGCTGAGAATGCTTCCTAGACAGAACACTTCCTTGCAAGTCGGTCGCTACAAAGGCAAGGCTGAGAACCTTTCTAGCATTTGAGATGAATGTGTTCTGCTGCAGTGCCACTGCCATTTTAAAATCTGCCAACTTGTGTGTGCATGCAAAGGATTGTGGGTATTTCTTTAACTTTGAGGATACACCAATGCATTCTCAAAAATTCTATGAAAGGAGCACTTGGTAGAATTTTGGAGGATCCCTGACTTTGGAACAGCGCATGGTGGCGTTTGATTACGTAGCAAGCAGCCGTTAAACCCGGTCAAGCATCCTTCCTTGACTTTCAGAAACAGCCACAGGCTATGTTGAGAGAGTCAGCACTCCTTTTTTTTGTTTGTGCTTGTAATTTGTAGTGTATTTATGTAAATTGGCCTTGAGCTATAGAATCTATCTATTGATCTACCACCTTTTGGCTAATAAAGACAAGAAGCAGAGAAAAGGCACAAGTGTCTTGGCCGAGTGTCTTGCGGTTAGAGTAAACCAGAATAATGTCATACAAAAACAAACGTGCACAGAGATACAGGGAGAGAGTGAGAGAGAGAGACACTCAGACAAATACATATTTTTTTTCCTTGAATAAAAGATGAAAGTCCATCTAAAAGTACAGTGACAATAGCAGTAGTTTGTTGTAGTATTTAATTCATTTATTTAATGAGCTATTTATCTACTTTTTTATTTACATGCTTAACTCTGGTGTTATTATAAAAGACAGAGGATTAAGTTGTTTCCATTATAACTGCAACTAAAATGTAGGTTATTTTCATCCAGCAGACAGGGGATTAAGCAAGTCTGAGCTCTGAGCTTTTCTTTCTTATAGTAGAACTCAACAGTTATTCAGCATCATTAATTTTTTCATCTGTCACTGCCATGTTTTCCAGTTAATGTTTCAGACCAAGCACTTAAGAATGTGAAATAATTCATAACACCCTCTATGTATTTATTTATTTTTTAATTTATTTGAGTACCTCAGACGACGGCCCTTTAAAAGTTGCTGTGCTAGATCCTCTGCATTCTTCCTCCTCTGGTTAGAACGATGTCATCCCTTCATTTGCTCATTCCAAATGTCAAGTGCTTTGTCTCCTGCCGCCACAGTGACAGCCCCAATTAGTCTTCATGCCTCATTAACAACCCATTTTTAATCAGAATTTGGGAAAAAAATGATAATAAAAAAGACACACGCCACTGATGTGCGTTTTAAAAGTCTACCCCATGCTGTTCCTTCAACTCTTGCCGACCAAACCTTTTGACTTTAGCAACGATTAACGACATTTAACATCGCTACAATGATTTCTCTTTCCTGTGTGTGTGATGACATATTTTGCCTACTTACTTAGCCAAATAATTTCCAGCCAAGGCTCATAAATAGCCCATCAGAGTTGAACCCAGAGCAGTGGCCTGAGTGAGAGTCATGCTTTTTATGACTCAGGCAATGTCATAAGAGTGTGTAACGGAGAAAAGGCAGAGAGTACTTCACTTAAACCACATGAAACCGCTTAAATCTATCACCACATTACCAACTTGAAATTAGGTTTTTAAAGCATTATAACCAGCCCCTCCAAATCTGTCAAGGAATGGCATACTATCTGTTTTATATTTTAGTCAAAGCTACACCCACTCCAGACAAGCATACTTTGAAGGGACTGTTCATATCAGGCAAGACACTAGATGTGGTTGATGTTGACTCTTAGGGAATAGTGGTTCCCCAAGACATTTTTCCTTGGCCTCTTTAATGATCAGCTGCAATACAGTGCAAGCCCATGTTTCCTAAATGGGGGCCTTCATCAGAAACAAGAGTTAATCAAAGTCTGTTTCTTCTAAATTCCTAGCACAGAATAACATGGAATACCACATAAATGCACTGCCCAGCATTTGCAACAGCTTTTTCAGTGTCCGAAGTCCTTCATGGCCTTAATCTTTCCCTCCAGATGTATAAGACCTAGGCCTCCCCTGGGCTACTGCACAAAACCCTCAGGAGGATGCAGGGGATCACCAGCACAGGAAAAGCTGACAAAATCTTTTTTTTACATTTAAGCAGGTGGATCCCCTGGCGGAGCAGTTAAGGCTGTGCCATAGCATGGAGGCTGGCAGGTTATTAAGAGCTAAACATCTCTATCTGGGTGACAGTACTTGGAGGATCCTCAACTCCCTACTATAGCACTGATAATGTGGTGTGTTGGTCTTTCCCAGTTCCCCTTCATATGCTGATGAGGTTCCCCAAATGCTCCAAAACACTTAAAGTCGTCTTGGTGTCACTTTAGTTAAGTTATTCTTTTGGTCTGTCTCTCTTGTGGTTTCCCTCCATCTCTCAAGCACACACACACACACACACACACACACACACACACACACACACACACACACACACACACACACACACACACACACACACAGGCATACTCAAACACAGCTTAGGTGTTCTAAAATGCGATTTGACCTAGCGTGAACTGTGTTATCAGACAGCGTGGACAGGATTCCTGTGCACAAAAGCCTCACGGTGTTGCTTGCTATTCAGAGGGTCATCATGCATAAACATTGATTACACCGTCGGTAGATGCCAAACTGACAGGATCCAAATGAACAGGCTTTGCTGCTGAGTGGATGTAGAATTTGTTACAAAACCATTCACAGGCTCAGACTTTTGAAAACCAACAGCTTTTTTTATTTATTTGTCAAACCCAAATCTATGAAAGAAAAAAAATTATTTATTCCAATCAGCGATCTGTGATGTGTAATTGATTACAAAATAGCTTCTTCATCCTGCAGAATTGATTTTTTTTCTGTCAAAGTTATCTTTTCTCTAACATTATTTTCTATTTCTTTCTAGCCCTTGTTTCACTCATCATGTAGAAAATAGAATCACAGAGTGGCTTTGGACTTATTGTGATTTAGAATGTCATTTGCTGCTTGAATGGAAATCAAACCACATCAGGGGAGGGTTATCAAAGTGCTTTAATTCTCTAAATGAAAATATTTTGGCACGGGTTCTGCATTCCTCTTTTTTAATTAGGAACGCAATGGCTTATTAACATTCAAGGTTGGTGTGCTGGGCACAGTTATGTGTTATCCGTCAGACATTTAGCACAGTTCAGAGGCAAGGCGGACTGAAGCAGCCAACTTCATAAAGCTTCCCCTCCTCCCATCACCTCCCAAATACATCTTATGTACAGCCAGCAATTAATTCTTTTCCCAAAATTTTAGACACACCTGAGTAGCCTTTTTTTTTTATTATTATTATTATTATTATTATTATTATTATTATTATTATTATTATTGTTATTATTATTACCATGAATGAATTATAGGTCTTCCGTCTGTGTGGTTCTACAGTAACAGATATAGTAAAGTGGTCATTTTCCCTTGGTCATTGAACGACTCAGTTTTCTCTCCAAACATTTTTTTTTTACCAGGATTCCTACCTCTTTGTTTTGCCTTTCTAATTTGCAGTGCCATTTATCAGTGGTTTGACACCATAAAGTTACAGTCTCTGAATCATATTGCTTTAGGAGAAGGAAAGATATGAGTGTTCATTTGATAGGAATAATGTAATAATTAGATAGGTATAATGTCTCCATTCAAATAAAATTTGAATGAAATCATGGAAATGCTTATAAATGACTGGCATAATGTTTTAATGTGTAGCTCATGCATCTCTCCTGCAATTTAGGTTCTCTAGACAGACATTCATACCACACCTACCATTAATGAGCAGGCCAAGCTCAGAGCCTGCAGAGAGAGAGGAAGGGAGGGGGGGTGTTGGTATGGTAAGGTATTCTTTCTCCTTTCAGAGAGAGTACAGTAAGGAAACCACAGCAAGAAACTGAACAGCAACGCGCAGTTTTTTAGTTTTTGGTCACACCCTTCCTAATCAAGTTTTCATCATACCACCCCAAAACACAGGCACACACACACACACACACACACCGAGAGAGAGAGAGAGAGAGAGAGAGAGAGAGAGAGAGAGAGAATTGGTTGGAGCAGTGATGTGAGGCTGAGGTATCCTGTGCCAAGTGGTTTATTCATAAGTGCTGTAAAATTTCATCCCGTCCCTCCCAGAATTTTACCTCTCTTTTATGTGTTGTAAATTTTTTTTTTAATGTGTAATGGCTGAAGAAGGTGGACAGGCAGGTTTATTTCAAAATGAAGCGATCATTATTCTCCTGATTGATGTAGTGGTGGGCTAACTGCACAAATGCAAAGGCATACATGAATCACTATCTTTAACTGTGGCTGTAACTTTGATTTCCTTTTCATGTGGTAGTGTTGCATCACCATTGACTCATTATGGCCATCATCTGTGCTTTGCATATGTCATTACTGCATTTGATCAGTTCTCCACACACACACACACACACACACACACACACACACACACACACACACGCACGCACTTCACTTTTACATAAACACATTTATAAACCCTCGGGGAGACACGGATAATAAACTATTCTGTTCTGACAACAGCACCATCTCTGGCACATTGATGTTTTTCTAATTATTATTATTGTTATTGTTATTGTTATTATTATTATTATTATTATTATTATTTCATTTTGCATTGCTGCGAGGTTCCAGAGCTTTGATAGCCATCACTACTGCTACTGCTATTGTTACTACTACTACTACTACTACTACTACTACTACTACTAATAATAATAATAATAATAATAATAATAATTACAATACCAATAATGATGACTACTTTTGGGTTTGCTTCAAATATATGATTTTATATTTTTATTTTTACAACATTCTCAATGCATATAAGATAATATCTCAATAAGAAGTACAAAATAGATTAGAAATGAATTTTCATCCACCCAAGAATTCATCCCACACAGTTGTTTTGTTGTCTGGTTCCTAAGGCAGGAGGGAATAATCAAAGGCAGCCCTGGTAAACATACACTGCAGTCATTTTTGATTAAAGATAAATATCGATGACAATTCTTGTTTGTAGCACAGAATGTTTCATTTTTGAAGTCACTGAGTTTGTCATCACATCTCTTTGCTTGAAAATGATAAAGCACTCACACACACACACACACACACACACACACACACACACACACACACACTAATTGTGAAAAAAAAACTTTCAGTCTTAAAAAAACTACATTCGTAGATTTGAGTAACTGTAGTCCAACATAAATGCAGTACATCTTGCATTTGTGCTGTCAAATAGAGTTCCTTCATCTCATATTAATTTTTGTCTGTGAAGATAAGTGTCCATTTCCATTGGCTCTCAACTGTCTCCAGTAGTGGATGGACCTTGTTAGAATTCCTTAGTGAAATGTTGGAAACTAAGACATTATAGAGACTTTTTTCCCGGGATCTCTTTTTAAAATTCCTTGTGCTTTCAAGGTCTTGCAAATTTCTGTTGAAGAATGAAATGAAAATGTAATTTCTCTTTCATTTCCTAGTTCGTATTTTGCCCCCAGTTTTACCTGCTCCCCGTCTTCGTTGTCATGGTTTCCTCTGTCACTGTTTACACCCCTCACCTTTCCTCTACCTGTGGGTGGCTCTGGATTCACTTTGTTTCAAAGCATAACCCCCACTGTGTCCTTGAAGTGTGGAAGCTGAGATTATTTTCAGGAGAAAATCCATAGTTCTCTCTCTCTTTCTCTTTCTCTGTCTACCTCTCTCTCCCCATCTTACTTCTTACTTTCATCTCATTCATAAGGTAGTCATGTTATCTCATGAACATTCAAGAATATTCAGTAAGACTAGAAATTTTGGTATAGAGTTACAATCTACAGTCTACAAGTTTACAATCAGCTGTGTCTGATGTTGCACATTGCACGTTTAAGAATGGGTTTCAAATTTATGTAATTTATATTTATTTCATGTGTTTCCATAGTAGGAATCTTATGTCATTGAGTAAGATTACAATAATGCTCTTACTTACTGCTTTCATTACATAGATATACATATTGGCCTTAAAGTGTGAACATGCCAGGCCGAACTGTATGCAGTACCACTGACTGCTGACTGCTGCCCTAAGAATGCCTAGGCCAATGGCAACATGTTGAATCGGCTGCAGATGAGCTGGTAGAGGTCTGCTAATGTCCGTGGATCTGCACATACCACTCAAATTCAGGCTATATACATTCACAGATGGGTCCAGTACCATCAGAAATATGAGTGTCTGCCCGGTGTACACACTATTAGACCTGTATTTGATTCTTAGCATTTTGACACACACACACAAACACACACACACACACACACACACATAGACACTTACAGAGAGACACTAGAATGTTCTGCTGCCTGAAATCGGTGTGAGTACAGGTAGTACGTTAGCGTGGTCTGTGCTTGTCTTTAGAGGTGGAGAGCAGAGAGCTCCAGGGTGGGCAGCACTTCCTACCTACCCACTGTGCCCTGGCTGGTGGGCAGGCGGCATGTTGACATGAGAGCAGGAGACAGGATGATCTCCAGAGGAATGGGCTTCACACCACTTGTTTTTCTCTCGCAACCTCAGCTGCATGGTGCCACCTGCCATGGACCGGCTCTAAATCTAAAAACTCAGTATTCTGTGTTCTGTTTTTAAGGCTTATTCATTTACATTTACATTTACGCATTTAGCAGACACTTTTATCCAGAGTGACTTACAAAAGAGGATAACATTCAATCTACAGCAGAATGAAAATCTAACAAAGTGCATGTTGCTAACATGAAATTTGCTGTATTTTAAGTTGAAAGTACAACAGTGTACTAAAAGTGTATTATGGAAAGACATTAATAGTAATAGATTAAGTGTATTTCTGGTATTCAGAAATTCAAGCCAGGAGATATTCTCGGAAGAGCTGGGTCTTCCAAGTTTGGAGTTGAAGGTGGACAGGGTATCTGTTGATCTGGCAGGTCATTCCACTAGTGTGGAAGAACACATGAGAAGAGTCTGTGAGAGGTGTTGGCCGTGCTAGATAACGTTCCTTGGAGGAGCAAAGTGGCTGGCAGGCTTCAGGTAGATTCTCTTCAGTTGAGTATTCAGGTAGATGGGAGCAGAACCATCAATCACCCTGTAGGCCATCAGTGCTTTAAATTTGATGCGAGCGGCTAAGGGTAGCCAGTGGAGTTCAATGAACAGAGATGTGACATGTGCTGTTTTTGGCTGGTTAAAAACCAGACATGCAGCTGCACTCTGGATCATTCGTAGTGGTCTCACAACACAGACTGGAAGACCTGATAGGAGGGCATTGCAACAGCCACAGAGAAAGATAACCAGGGTCTGTACCAGGATCTGGGTTGCATGTTGGGTTAGGTATGGCCTGATCATCTTTATGTTGAATAGAGAAAAACGGCAGGACCGAGCTACAGAGGCAAACTGGTCAGCTGGTCATCAGTCATGACACCAAGGTTTCTTGCCCCCTTGGCTGGAGCAACAAATAGGGAGTCAATCTTGATGCTGATGTTGTGATGTATGGTTTGGCTAGGAGGACCAGCAGTTCAGTTTTGGAGAGGTTTAGTTGGAGGTGATGTCCTTTCATCCATGCAGATATGTCAGAAAGATAGTCATAGATCTGTGTTGACACCGTGGAGTCACCAGGAGGAAAGGACAGATATAGCAGGGTATCATCTGCATAGCAGTGATAAGAGAAGCCATGGGAGTGGATGATCGAACCCAGTGAGGTGGTGTACAAGGCAAAGAGAAGGGACCCCAGCACAGATCCTTGGGGTACCGCTGTGGTGAAGAGGAGTAGCGCAGATGTTTGTCTTAGCCATGACACATGACTCACCACCCAGTGAGATAGGATTCAAATCAGCAGTGCACTTTGCCGTTGATGCTCATGTTAGTCAGTTTGTCCAGTAGGATGCAGTGGTTGACCGTGTCAAATGCTGCTGATAGGTCAAGCAGGATGACCTGCCGCCCTGGCCTCTTTTAATGGTCCGTCAAAGACAGAAGCGGAGCGGCCTCTTTTGAAGCCAGATTGGTTGGAGTCAAGGAGGTTGTGCTGAGAGAGAAATCCTGTGACCTGTCTGAAGATGGCTCACGCACGCACACACACACACACATACAAACACACATACATGTACATGAATGCATACATACATACACATATACATATGGTCAAACATGCAAGCCAAGACAGGCTAAACAAATATGGATGTTAAGGTACATTCTTTCCTTTTTCCTTGGTGCATGTGTGTGTGTGTGTTTATATTGATAGAAAGTAGAATGCTGCACTTCTACTGTATAACATATGGACCATAGACTCTCTTCTTTAAAAAAAAAAAAATGTAGACATAGTGTGGGCTTTGAGCACATGACAATGGGCCCCATAGTTCCCTCTCTTGGGGAACGGTGTGACATGGTGTGGTGAGGCCTTGTCTGAGCTTTGGCGTCAGTGGTGGGCAGACCTACCCCGGGTGATGTGTCCTCTTCCCATCCAAGCTCTCTCCTGGGCACTGTTAGACATCTTTCGCTGCCCCCATTTTACCCTCGGTTATGGCTCCACCAATAGAGCCAAAGCTTAATTAGCCAGCAAAGGTTCAGACCGGAGATGTGGTGGGGATCAACGTCAGTAGAGTTTGCACTTAGGTCGCAGGTTCAGAGGATTAGCTAGTTGCCCAGCTAAGCTAATGTGTAGACGACCATGTGCTGTAGCTGCTGTCAAGACTTGTGTTAAATATTCAATTGATTGTGTTAAATGCCTTTGAATGCAGGCCTTTGAATTTTGTCATGACTCGTTTCCAAACTCAATCTTCTCTCTCTTGTGTTTCCAAGATCAGGCAGCAAAATTGTGTGAAAAAAAGTGTGTCTCCTCTTGGTCCTCTTGTTTAGTGTGCCTATGTGAGCTTTGTGGATGTCATCATCAAATACCGCGGTCTGTGGTTAAGTTTAGCACAGATCAGCAAAAAAAAATTGGATGCCTCACCGGCTCTCTACCTTACCCAATGTGGCACAAAAACATTCCTCTCAATAGGACACGTGTTCTTTCGTTAACAAATGCTCAAATGGCATTGGGGATTCATCCATTGAAAATTCACAGCAAATGAATTGGCCCCGAAAACCACACAAGGCGCAAACACCACTGAATTATCTTGATTGAACACTTCACTAAGTGTGATGACTACTTCAGAGATCAATTTACACATCAGACTCTGTATTGATCAAGCTCTTTGCAGTCACTCTCACAGAAAAAGCATTTCAATTAACTGTACAAGGCAAGAGGAACGTAATCAAGAGTCCCCTAGCTGGCCACAGTGAATGGCTTCTCTGTCATCGGGACACAATTTACCCTTAATAAAAAGCTTTGAACATTTATTATAGATAAAATATGCAACCACAAATGTAAAACAAAATATAAGTGTTTAAAGAGAGATTTTTTTTCTGGACATTATTTGACACAATGTAGTTCAGGCACGGCCATTTCAGCATTATTAAGTTGACGTCTGACATAGTGTAAAAGTTCATTTCAGTTTCAATTGTTTCACTTTGTTTCATTTGCCTGTCTCTGAAGCCTTTCACTGGTTCTTTGTTCTACTGGATTTTGTATTTTAAATGCCAGTTGGCCTTGAGGGACACAGAAGTCTGCAGCATACAGTATCTCAAACAAGATTAATGAGCTGAAGGTGCTGAAAGCTTTAGAGTGTAGGTAAGGACTTGAATACAGGCATTATGCTCTCACTCTTGATGTTGGTCAGGTGTATTGCCAAAGATGGATCAAGCACTGACACATGTTTTCTATGATTGATCTCACTAATGTTTTTATAAAACAACAAAAAAAGATATAAACACAGTTTTACTGTGTGTTTCCCAAAAATTCTCGTACAGTGCGAATGCTAAGATCACACATAAACCTGTTTGTTTTCACATTGTGCATATGATGTTTTTGGGTAACTCTGCTCTTGGCTTCTGTCTGGGAATGCTGATGCTAAGGTGCTCTAGAAGGTGCAAGAGGTGTGTGTGTGTGTGTGTGTGTGTGTGTGTGTATGTGCGCGCGCATGTGTGTGTGTGTGTGTCTGTAGCCAGACCTGTGTTTAGTTCATAGACTCTGGCAACACAGACAGACAAACAGATATTCTTGCTTGTTAATCTGCGTATGTTAAGTTGAGCAGTCAAAATGTTTACAGTCTGTTTTGATACAAGGCAATCAATTTGATTATGTATATGTAGCAAAAACTCTTCCAAAATATCAGGTCTTAACTGTATTTTTTTTTGTGAGCAAATTGGTTATGGCTCAATGGTAAAAAAAAAGTTCATATTTTTACAATTATTGATAGCAATACATAGATCAGAATTGACTTGGTTGTAGGCTTTGTTCAAGTATTTTACAAACTTAAATAATCAAAAATAAATTGTTTGATTAGACTGATTTTAAAATTAGTGGAGAAATCAGTGTTGAGTTCTTTTTCATTGGAGTGTCCTAACTGGATATGATGCAAAGCAGTGCTGTGGAATGTCCAGCAGCGTGGCGTTTTGAGAGAACTTTTGTTGCTTTCCCTGGTTCCTTTTTCTTTCTGTTACTTACATTGCTCTGCTAGAATAAGAAATCTGACAGAATAGAACATACAAGCATATTGAATAGATTTAATGTGGACAGAGAACATACAGTGCTGACACATGCAGTTAGGACAAGCTATAACAGTGTCCTAACTAAATGTGAGTGTCTGTCCTGTCCACACTGGGCCGCTAATGGAAAGGTAGAGGTGTGTCATATTTCACATAACCAAATACTATAATTTATTTGAAGATTTGGAGAAGACTTTGCTTAACATTACTTCTTCTTTCCCAACTCATATCACACATCATAACAGGGAAAATATTCATTTTAGCTAAGGGCCTTTATATGAAATTGTGTCAAACACCAGACAGTCCTGAAATGAACTGACATCCTCTGTGTCAACAACAGTACAAAAGGAGCTCTGAAAATACTCAGTCAGTCACCATTAATACCCTTTTGGTGCACAATGGAACTTGTGCATATACACAATATTGCCCTATTTAGCTTTGGCAGAAGAGCTTTACGCAGAACAGAGGGAGTAGAGTATGTGTCTCTTTGCTCTGTCTCTTGTTAGCAGGACTGAGCCTTCGCACTAGATGAACCAGATTCACTGTAATAGACTGGCCTAGTCGGATCAGTCGGTCCAGCTTTGATCTGGGTAGAATAATAAGTTTGTAGACTCACTCAAGTGACTTGCATTACTCAATATGTCATATGAAAATATAAATTTACCATTTTCTTTTTTATTGGTATTCATGTCACTTGCCCCTGTAAGATGTCACACTTCACACTTGCACAGCATTCATGAAGTGGAGAGGCCTAGGTCTTTGAGAGGGCTCTCAATATCTACAACCTGGTTTGGATAATGAATGTATTATCACCATCCCCATGTTTTTCAAGGTCCTTCACTGATACCATCACTGACACAGAACTGTGATTTTATTTTTACATCTTCTCCACTCTGTCTCTTGTTCTTTCTCTCTCTCACGCTCTCCTTTTTTTTTTTAGTTTTTTATTAATTTATTTTTTTGTTGGAAACTCAACCTTAACCTTGCATGAAATCTTACACACAGACTTGTGCCTGGGTGGATAGCACAGGTCAAAGACCAAGGCAAAGCAGAGAAGTTTAGAGGACTCCTGCCTTATAGCATCCGTCCGGGCGTAGTTATGGCGAGCGGACGGGCATTTGGGTGGGGGTGTGCGACGGATGGTGCGGTGTTGTGTCTGCAATCCTGGCGTGGCCTAGGCACAGGCCCACACCTCTGCGTTTCGCTGCCTCTTACACCCTACTGCAACATTGATGATGGTGACCTGCAGTTGAACTCTGTGTGCAACTCCCAACATCTCCCCACGAAACAGCAGCTCGGCTGTCTCTACAAAGTGCCCTGTGAGTGTCATGTATCAAGCAGACAGAGTGTCTGTCATTTAATAATTCATTTTTAAAGAGAGAGAGTTTGACATTCAATTTAATATTTATTGCAGTGAAAAGTCAGAAGTGAGGGGAAAAAATGAAAGTCCTAGCTTTAATTTAGACCCTCTTATATAATGCTGCCATAAAGTGTTATATATAAAGAATATAGGAACGCTAAAGCAGCTGTGTAGACATAGCATCTGGTTTTAATTCAGATTTTTTGGTGTTACGGAAAAGGCAAATTGCCCAATTAAGAACAAAAGAGAAACAGAGTGCAAGAGAGAGAGAGAGAGAGAAATTCAGAATGGCAGACCTCTGTATTTTGATAACCTTCAGACACTACAAAAAATTTCCTGTGGGTTTTTGCTATGATACACTGAAAACAAACCCTCTCACTCTTATGCAGTCACTGAGAAATTAGCTGTGAGAATGTGTCTGTGGGGATGACTGGCCATGGCCCTCAGTCAGAGGCACATGGAACTCATCTACACCTCATTTTATGTTCTTTCCAAGGACAGTGTTAGGAGACATTGTCCTTTAGGAAATTATAGACCATGCCATCATGACAAGACAGAGCCCTGCTATGGCAGACAGCATGCCGACACCTCCCTGTCATTGTATGGGTCTATGTGCATGTATTTTTTTGTGTGTTTGTGTGTATGTGTGTGTGTGTGTGTGTGTGTGTGTGTGTGTGAGAGTGAGTGTGCTTGTGTGTACTGTATGTGTGTAAAATGTACACACACCCTTCATCAGTATATGTATAATATTTGCACAAATTATGCAGGGATTTCAAATAACAGCAGTGTAGTCCTTTATTCCATTTGTATTACATTGTCATCTGACATTTAAAGTAGATTCTTTTACTTGTAACTAAAAATTACTGTAACATATACAAAATGTGTTTAATTCTAAATCAAAAGAGAGCAAATTTAAAACAAGTGGGCTTGATTTCAGGCTGAAATCTTAACAAAACTTAACAACCAACTTCCTAAACAGTTATAGCAGAGATTGCATGGAAGTGACCTAAAATCAACCTGTTTGGTCTTGATTTGATAGCTAATGATATATGTGGTGCGTTATGTGAAAAGGAAAATCTCCTAACAAAAAATACAACATGGACCTAATATGAATAATTAACAACTAATCATCCTGAAAGAAGGGCAAAGTTTTAAAAACGTTTGTCTAAAAAAAAAAAAAAAAAAAATGCTGAGGATATTTTATTGTTAAAATGGTTAAACCATTTGGGTTGCTCTATTTTTCTAAAAGTGAGGTTGCCATGAAACTACTATTACTACTACTACTAATTATAATAGTAGTAATAATAATATCACCTTTACATTTTAAATTACTGCACAACTTTTTTTCTTGATAATTTTGTAAATTTTATTTTAATTATATGAATACTGTTGCATTCCACTGTCTCTCTAGTATGACAGACTGCCATAAGTAACCCTTGGGAGCTTTCTCTAAACACACACACACACCCTCCATCATCTATGGGAAGGTGGTGGACAGGCAAATTGCACTGGATCTCTCTCTCTCTCTCTCTCTCTCTCATACACACACACACACACACACACACACACACACACACACACACAGGGACTTATGACATATGCATCCAGCAGTTCTCCCTGTATTTCTCCCTCTGCTTCCTGTCTTTACTTTTTTTTTTTTTGGTGGGGGGGGGTGTAAATACCTGATTATCCCACTCTGTGGTGTGTGTAGGGAGAGGCAGCTGGGTTGTAATCAATCCTTTCAAAAAGTGCGGCATAGCCTCCTCTCCCTCTCTGTCTCCAGGAGGATAAATGTGACACGGGAGCGCAGCTCCGCTCTCCCTGATGAATCGCTGAAGGTTTAATGATTACGGGAATTGTCATCGACGGATCATCAGTCTCAATTTATTTCAAATCAGTGTCAGGATTTTGTAGCCCCAAACAAGGAACGGGTTTGTTTCGTGAGTTGGTGTGTGTGTGTGTGTGTGTGTGTGTGTGAAAGCATGGATGTTTGTGAATGTTGCAGAGGGAGCGGTAAACGCAGGTCATGTATCCTGTGTTTTGTTGAGGGGGGCAAATGAGTATGTGTGTGTGTGAGGGGGTCTTAATGAGTCTAATGTATTGCCCCTGGGCCCAAACCCTGTTTTCAGAGGCTCACCACACACACACACACAAGGAGAGTGAGACAGAAAGAGACAGATGGAGAGAGAGAGAGAGAGCGAGAGAGAGAGAGAGAAAGAGAATGCGATTCTATGTCTATGTTTTTTGCAATACCTTTTTACCAGAAATTGTAAAAACACAGAGCACAGTTATTTTATACAGAAACACACACACACACACACACACACACACACAAGCCTTCCTCACCACCTTTTTCCCTACCTGTGTGTTTTAATCTTCTGCACTGCACCAGCTGGGCTCATATAAAGTCTTCTGGTTTATTCGAGGGCCGCTGTGTCCACAAAGCTGGCATTAAGTGGGTCCATAGTGAGGTTCAAGGTGGAGGCAGACTAAAGTGAGAGGGCTGCCAGGACGCAACCCATGACTCTCTCTCTCGCTCTCTCGCTCTCGCTCTCTCTCGCTCTCTCGCTCTCTCTGAGTTCTAAGTCTCTCAGCAGACACCCCCCTCTCCCCAAACACCCCAACCCCATCTCTGCCCACCCCTTATGCAGGACCCCAGCACCCTAGGCGGCCCACCTGAGAGAGCCTGTAAATGTGGTCTGTCAGTGTGGCCCCTCTGGACTCTCTGTTATTAGAGGGCTGGGCGACGGGTGGCCCTGTGCAGGCCATGGGCTCTCATCAGGCGCCACAGTGGCGGCAGATCTCTCTGGGTGGGGATTAATAAAGGCAGGCTGAGAGCAAGGGGCTGGGTAGCCAATGAGTCCTTGCCCAGCCTGGGTTACATGCTGGGGCGAGCCCCCGCTCTTGTCTGAGGTGTTGCTTTCACTGGCTGAGATAACTTAATGAGAACAGAGTGAAACATGTAGCTACCACTTTTTGGACAGGATGCCATAGCTGCGCAAATATCATGTTTTCTTTTTTTTATCATTCATTCATGCTATAAATAGGCTCTCTAAAGGTCAGGTGATTGGGTCATTTTTGTCTAGCAATTTGTAATATGAATATAAAATGTTCCTTTGTACTGAACTGATTTTATGCCAATGAAGAATACTATATTTCCCATGCATTTGTTTATTTATAAGATGAAAAGCACCAGTAACAAAAAGTAAATGAAATGCTTCACATCCTGGGAAATTTTAATTTTTAGATTGCAAAACACAGTTCACTCTCATGCATTTGACTTGATGGTCCAGTCATTGTGAAATTAGTATATGAGTCATGTTAATCTGACATTGAAATCTTTCCTTTCATTAATTTACTTTTAAATTGTATTTTCACATGCTCGCAGGGAACAACCCCTAATTGACTCAAATCTTTTCCATTTTGACTTTTTAATGGCCCTTGTTGCTGTAGACACAAGTCAGATTTGGAACAGGGTTGAAAAAAAAACTTGCTGTATTTTTTTTTTAAGAATCCTAAGTAGGAGAAGAAATAGTAGGGGAAAAGTGCAGCCTAGAAGAATTACCTGGACCGCCACTGTTCAGGTTAATGTAGTCTTTGATGCTGTAAACTTATCTTAAACAAAATGAGCCAATTGACCCCATTAATTTTTCTTCCTCGACAATTATCCCAGGGGTTCCGATGAGTAGGCCAAACAATAAATCACAATTAAGCCCAAGTCAAGCCCTGCATTAGACCTCATAAGACCAGAATTTAGGCAGTGCACTTGGGGAGCTGTGTACATTCTCAAAAGAGGCGGGTCAGAGGAAAAGCATTTCCGCATAAAAGAAAAACTCTGGAAAGATTTAGAAACAATATGTGTACGCACAGCAGAATACTGGGAGAGATGGACTTGAGGTAGTGTTTCATAGAGAACAGGTGCTGAGGGTTCACGCGCTGGTGTGGTGTCAGAAGATGATGGTGTCCTGGACAGGGGCTCTATATGAACTTACGGACGACAGTTCCTTACCAAGGGAAGTGGGGGAGGGGTACCAGATAAAGCATTTCAGACATCATTAACAGACCTATGCACTTTCTTACAACATGCACTCTGATGACTCACACCAAAATTTTAATCTCAGAGACGTTTTGAAGTATAAGGCATTTCCCATGCACATTTAAATGCTCGATTGTTGTTGTTGTTGTTGTTGTTGTTGGTGGGTTGTTGTTGTTGTTGTTGGTGGTGGTGGTGGTGGTGATATTATTACTGTCATATGTTAGTGTAAATACATTTTCTAAAATCTATTTCTTCTGTTCATTATGAGTAAATTTTCATTTATCTTTTAAAACACAACAGTTCAAATCTCTGAACACATGCAGGCTATATAGCTTTTTATGCTCACTAATAAAAATGTATTCGATTATTATAATTCAGGGCTTAAATTTATGGAGACACTCATTCAGATATTACTGAATAAAATTGACACTTGCCTGTTGAAGACACTAGAGGTGCATACGTATTACATACCATCTATCTATACATATCTGCATTCCATTATCTGAATGAGTCACCTTTTAAATGATCTGTGCTCACTATTTACATTTCCTACATCATTTTAACACATTAGTTATGTATCCTCTCAATTCAGCAGATTTCAGTTAGTATCAAACAGCGCAGACAAAACTTCTGCTAGATTTCACACACGAATCAGAGTGTGTTGCTCTCCATCTGTTTCATTAATCACTTGCAGTTGGTTGTATTGCAGGATAACTTTTATCCTGGTCAGACCTGTCTAAAAATGCGTCCCTTGGTGTCCAAGCATATTATTTTAATAGGAGTCCTGGGAGTCTGACTCCTGAAGCCTATTACTGAGCGTGAGATGCAAAGGTTTAGAGTTCATTAATGTGGCCAAGAGAACGAAAAACAGTTTGATATTTTTCTTTCCATTTTGCAGGGAAAAAAAATATTGCTTAATTTATACTTTGACCAGATTGGTATTTGCATTGATATAAACCATGTCTCACAATAAAATCATCCTCAGAGAAATTAATTTCATAAAACTGAACTCATTATTCCCTTTACTGGTGTGATCTTTATCAACAAAGGCAGTTAATTAAAATGATATCATATGATCAGTGCATTTTTTATTAAAAGAGACAATAATAAAACTTACCTCTGACATTTACCGGCCCTTATTTCCTATGTATTGTTTTATATCTATCTTTGAAATCAGTTTAACAATGAAAAGTAAGGCAGATAATTTCAATGCACTACACAGTTTTTTAAAGCTCAACTTTTATAGCAAAACAATCATGAGCACTTTCAGAGATATAATAGAATGTAGGTTTTGATATATATATTTTCAAATATTAGGCAGAGAACATGGAGCCGTTGTTGAAGCCTCAGAGTTGATATAACTGATATTCTAGAAGCCAGATTTTCATTGCCGTACGTACAGTACTGTACAGTATTACAGCTCATGTTCGTCATTCCACAATGCAATACTAAAGAAGAAAAAAAAGGAAAGACTCATCTACCATTAACCGCCCTGTAGTGCATCCACCACCACCTAATCTATCCCCACCCATTGTCGATCTTTTACACCAATCTGTCTGTCTATGTTTGGCAGGGCCAGCTCATCCCAACTCAAGTCCCAAAATCTGCGGACACAAAGCCGTTGTGGTGCGGAAAGCAAAGGGAAGAGCCAGCGGGTGGGGGTGGGGGGTGGAGATTGGTGGAGTGGGTGCCGGAGGGGAACACTGGCGCCTGTTCGTTTAGGGCTCGGCGGAGTGCGGCGAGAGGGAGGGCCAAACTCAATCAAGATAGCCATTCATTATTCAACAGTGCAGGTCAAAAACTCTGATGCATTATTGAGGCACAGCTAAAGCTGGAGCAGCTCCACTGTGGCACTCTCTGCATCTGTGTGAGTGTGTGTGTGTGTGTGTGTGTGTATATATATATACACTGCTTTAAAAAGTGGGAAATCTTTGTATGTGCGTGTGTGTTCGATGATGATTATTGTGATGATCATGGTGATGGCACTTTAACCCTCACCCACCATTAAGTGCGACATAAAATTACTTTTCCCCACCATTTGATCATTAAAGCAGCATCTTTCTGCTGGCGGGAGGAGAGACAAGAGTGTCAGCAGTGCTGGGGGAGATACAGAGAGCATAGAGACGCTGCGGTGACTATGCAGAGAAAATACACTAGTCAGGAGGGAATGCTAACAGTAAATCATTACTTCCTCTCTCATTTGCCAGTCTGAGCGTTGTCTAGTGCAGCACTTTTCCCCAGACATTGAAAAAAAAAACCCCAGCAGAACAGCATCAATCCAAATCTCTGTTCTCGCAAAACTTTGGCAAACTTTTGGCGAGCGAGCTTGACTCCTCTGGGCTGTGTAGCGGCGGTAGAGTTCTCAGACTGACTTCATCTGTGCGCCATACCTTAACTCTGTGTCTGAGGGCATGACTTTAATATTTCAGCAGCTAATATGTAGAACCAGTGGAGTCAGAGAATGTAAGCTCTCAGACAGAAAGCTTTCAAACAGAAAGTAGAATAGTGTTCAGAAGTTGATGAGTTGTATGTGTTATATGTGTGACACAGTATAAGTTGTATGTGTGACACAATTACATAGTATTAAAAAAAGGTAAACACAAATAGAAAAAGCCTAAAAGCCTTTGATGTAGGCCCCATCCATGGTCCTGGATTTGGAATGACTGGGTCCAGCAGATCATGCCGGATTTTAGCTGGCCAGCCCATCCATGGGACAGGTGGACAGGGACTCAACTAATGGGGAGGAAGATGGGGATTTGGTGGGCATGTTAGACAAGTCATTATAATGTATTAAATGCCTTAATTTTCAAGTCTTCCAGATAGAATTTAATTTCATTTATTTCTTTTTACTTCTTTTTTTGAGACATACACTTCATACCTAGACTTAGTGAAAGTTCATCTAAATATATTTGTCTCCTCTGTAGTGTGCTTGATATCTCCTCTATGAATTTTCAAACCAAACATTCTCTGATGTTTGTGCTCTGTGCTCTTCCTGAAAAGTGGCTCTAGCTGCAACAAGATTCAGTGTGTAAAATCCATGTATGTGTGAGTGTTGAAATGATGTGTGTGCATGAACTGGCCTGAGAGAGTGTGAGTGTGAATGTGTGTGTGTATTTGTGTGTGTGTACGAGTAAGTGAGTGAGTGTGTGTGTGTGTGTGTGTGTGTGTGTGTGCATGTGTGTGTGTAGGATGTAGAGAGGTGCAGGGGGACGCGTCAGTGTGTGCTGGTGCGTGACTGCAGGCAAGTCACTCGTCGAGCTGACATCTCCCGGTGGCCCCCTCGCTCCAGAGTGGCGGCCCCCAGGTTCGCATATTTATACATGTATTAAAATCAGGGCCCTCTTCCAAACCAAAAAAAAAGAATAGTAAAAGAAAACTAACCTAGAAGGGTTAACACTGGCTGCCAGGCCCCTGAGGGGTAGACCGGTGTCCTGCCTGTCTGCAAATGCCCACTCCCATCAGCCTGTCAGCAGAGCTTGGCTAAAGTTGTGTCCAGCTCCACTCCTGATGACACTCTCACACTGTCAGACTTGGGTGTGTGTGAGAGTGTGTGTGTGTGTGTGCGTGTGTGTGTGTGTGTTCTCAGTCCACTGATGGGCATGAGAGTAAAAGACTGGTGGGCTCAGACTGGAAGAGAGTGGAGTTGTTGGTAGTTGCTGCTTTGCAACTTGGTCATACACTTACACAGAGATGGAAATGGTTTTGTTAGGATGTTTATTCTTCAGGACTTCCAGGAGGTCCTTGTCTTTCCACTGAGCCATATTTGATTGTTCCATCCAACCGTTGTGAACAGCATGCTGTTGCGTGCTTAATCTCCTTTTTTAAAAGTCCCCTAAATGCGCAAAATAACCTTGATTTGCTCTGATGATGTCCAATTATGGCATTATTATGAAATCAAGTGGATTTCATTTGACAGCCTGGCCTCCGGAGAGGAGTTTAATTGTGCGTGTTGTTTGGTTGTCTCAAGGCTTTATTTAAAATAGCTCCATCATTGGCTGCCGTCTCTGTTTGGTGGATGACATCAGGGCCAGCTTAGCCCAGCATCCTGAGATGTCCTGAGGGCCAGATATGCTTTCAGCTGGGGGGAGCCCTTTGCAGTCATCCCCACTCAGTCTGGCTGTAATGACTTAGCCTTAGTAAATCTGCCTGTTTACCTTACCAAAGCCCATGTTTGACTGGAACAAGACCCTGCCAAAATGAGAACAGAGCGGCAGACAGAGGAAAAGGAAGAGGAGTGAACAAAAAAAAAAAGAGAGAGAGAAGAGAAGCAAACTGTCATCATCGCTCACATCTGTTTTGTCTCCCTGCGCGCGGTAGAACTTTCCAAGAAGCATCTAATGCCTAAATGGGGTCAGGGGGAGGTTAAAAAGCGCTACTTGAGCGCCGTCATAAATATTTCAGCTGCTGACTCCAAAAGACCTGCAATGTTCATGAGGGGAGGGGGAGGGGGAGGTGGGGGCGCTGGGGATGGCTGGAGGGCGTAGCTCAGTGCCGTGAGCGCTCGCGTCCTCCGCTGATCCCCAATGCACTCCACTCGACGCCAGGGCCTGACCGCCGGGCCCACAGGACACGGATCCTCTCCACCTTCTGGCCTTGCAGGATACCCACGGCAGCCCAGTGGCATCCACTCACATCAGCGTCACCACACCAGAGCAGAGACTGTGAACAACAGTTTGTCTTTTCTCTCTGCCATCATCTTCAAAGTCCCTTTTCAGCATTTATTCATGTAACAGAAAAACAAAACAAAGCAAAAAAAAAAAAAGAACACCTACGGCATTAATTAGGCTATTAAAATAAAACTATCTCAGAAAACCATAGACATACATGCATACGTGCCTCTTGGCCATCAGGTTGCAAGGCCAGAACTGCTCACTGCTTTTTAAATTTTCTCCAGTGAATAAATGACTCTAGTATTACATATGTGTTGAGTGTAATGTATTTGATTATCAGGTGTTGTCCTAAATAATGTCAGTGAAGCAAAAGAAAGTGCCTACATGAGAAGGATATAGCTAATATTTTTATAATCGTATCGAGATATTTTGTGAGGAATAGTTTGTCATGAATTGTGTTGTTTGATTACTTTATGAATTGGTACTGATGTGCACTGGAAGTGTTTCTCTTGCTTTCTCTCTCTCTCTCTCTTTTTCTGTCCCTCTCTCACTGTCTTTGTTGTGGCTTTCCAAGACTGTCCTGCTTTTGATTTGTTTCCTCTCTCCTGCATGTCAGAGCGTTGTATTTTTTGTGTGAGACTGCGATGAAAGATGCGTGGCTGCAGATGTTATGCTCCGTCTGAGCCACGTGAACTTGCCTCTGCAGAAGTCAGGGTCACGGTCGCATGTCCGGCCTCGGCCTATTTCAGGGTGATTTGTGTGACAAAAGGATTTTAGCTTAGTCCCTCCGTCTGCATGGCTCTGCTCGTCAGCACGTTTCGCCGCGACTCTGCAACTGTCCGTCACACTCCCGATCTGCACCATCTGGCTGAATCAGCCCAGGCGCGGAGACAGAGGGAAGATGAGAGCCCTCTTAGTCACGCTCTTCCCAACAATGGCCAGCCCTGAAATCTGGGCTCTGCTCCCTGCGCCACCATGCCTGCACCACCACTTGGTGGAAATGAAATCCAAATTAAATTATGGAAAAGAGGAGAAACGATGAAAAAAATGATGGCAGAAACTGAAGGGTTATACAATATAGGGGAAAAAAGAATAATTTTGGTTTTTTATATTCTATCCCATATTCCTGCATAGGCATACATGTATGTCATGTTCATTTCCTGAATTATGGTAAAAGCAAACATTATATTTTCTCTCGACGTTTTAAAATAGTAGTAATCGGTACTAAACAGTACTGTCTGAGTCATTTACTTAGTGGGCAACCTGCAGTATCTATCTATCGATATCTATATGTATATCTATCTATCTGTCTATCTCTCTCTCTCTCTCTCTATAAATATATATATATATATATATCTCACAGCAGCGATTATAACAGTTTGCACAAACACAGGTCATAAAACGTGTGTGCAATGTATGCAATAAATGTAAACTAATGACGTTAATGAAGGAGGGCCTGGGTGCCTTTGCCTGCACACTGCACTATGATTAAAGGATTAACAAGAGCAGTGACAAGCTGCAAACCCATCCGTGCCTCTCTGCTGTCGTTTTGTATGATAGTGGCACTGCTCATTTTGTCACAGGCGCTGGGTGACATGGGCTTGTGCAGGTGGAATGAGGATTAGCTGTGACAGGCCTGCCTGATGTTTGCGTCTCTTTGTGTTGGAGGAGACAGCTGACATGGCTCCGCGATAAAATTGCACGTGCATTGCGATAAAGTTGCTCTCCGCTCGTTTTTTTGGTGAAGTGAAGTGAAGTGGTTTCAAAAGAACAGACCGGAAAGGTCCTCTTTTTTTGACAGCATGTCAGCTGAGTGCTGGATATGGCATCCTCTATGAGGGGATGGTAGTTTGTCTGCAACTGCTAACAACATGGAGCCACGTGTTTTCATTTACATGAGAAAACGTACAGTATTGTTACCTGTTTCTGGTGATTAAAGACTACATTTGCTACACTTCCAACAAAAAAACTGAATCAAAACTGATTAGGTGGCTTCAAGGATGGAAAGAAGTAACCCAAAGGCCATGATCAACGTACAGACTCGCAGTTAGTGCCTCAGACACTTCTCTGTTGCCTGGGAACAGCTTTACAACCACTGGCTCTTCCATGTGGCTTTGTGGCGATTCACTACTAGACCCCTAGTGCTTTGTATGAGTGTGCCTGTAAGAGATTGAGTGGGTGTGCAGGGTATTGCTGCCTGGTGTTTGCTTGTGTGACTTTATCTGTGTATTGTTTTTCAACTGATGTGATCCTGAGCGGATGTTTGGATGGTGGAGGTAGGGGTGTGGATGTTGTGTGAAATGTTTGTGTGTGTGTGTGTGTTGCAGGGGAGGGGGGGGGGGGGCATCTGCACAGGAATCCCCCTGAGTTCTGCGGCCCTGATTGATTCAGAAACACGCTTAAAGTGATGATACCTGGGGGGACGCAAATAAATTGCATGGCAGCCATTATTTGTGGAAGGGATCGATAGCATTGGAAATGAGTTTGGGACCCTGTGCGCTCAGTGTAGGGGCTTTAATATTGGCTAGCTGAGCATTTGACCCCAAACACTCGCCATGTGTATGTTTTCAGTGGCCCTCCAGGAGTCAGCTGAAAGGGCAACCCCCTCACCGTCAGCTAGAATGCAGAAACACCAGATGCAGAAACACAGTGGGTGTGTGTGCGCGCTCGCGTGTGTGTGTGTTTTTATGTGTGTGTGTGTGTGTGTGTGTGACTGTGTGTGTGTGTGTGTGTGTGTAGGATGGTGGTTGGCCTCTCATTCACGCAGCCTCATAAAGGAAGCACTATGAAAGCAAACAACAACAGCAACAACAAAAAAGTTTTCCAGGTCTTTATTTTCTATCCAGAAGCTTCTCTCAGCATCTGTTGCTTTCATCTGAAGGCCAAATTCTCATTAACCAGACAGAGAAGAGATGGAAATGAGTGAAATAAGATAGATGACTAAATGAGACTGAGGAGCATCTGTGCCTGTGTGTGACAGGCATCTGCTGGGCGAGTTCCATAGGGCTGTTGTGGGGCCCATAACTGTACTGCTCTGCACCAGATAAGCTCTGTGCTCTGAAGGTAATTGATGCCATACGCAAGGGGTGCTGACAGCCCACCTGAATAACCTTTGTGTGTGTGTGTGTGTGTGTGTGTGGGGATCAAGGTTTCACCATCTACTGTTGACCAGAATCGGTTGCATTGTAAAGTCTTTTGTTTTGCTCATCTACAAGCCATTATATAGAAGAAAGAGCGGCACAGTTTTCTTTTAACAGTAAACACATCTTTTTTTCCTCCTTTGTTTTCTTTGTGTGTGTGTGTGTGTGTGTGTGTGTGTTTGTGTGTGTGTAGACATGTAGGCTTCAGATGCAATCCCAAGTGTGACCTAGAAGAGTGGATCTGCAGAGACAAAGACTTCACAAGATTTTGCAGGTTAGGATTGAACTTTTTCTCTCTTTCAACACACACACACACACACACACACACACACACACACACACACAAACACACACACACTAGGGGGGTAACAATATGGTCAGCTCACAATTAGTTTTAATACAATATTCATTGCTTACAGTTCAGTACACAGATATAAGGCATATTCAGTTAAGTTAGACTAAACGAGGAACTTAGTTATTTCTTACTTTCCTGTGCAAAATGCAAAAATAGAATAAAAAAACTTAAATTCCTTCCTAAACAGTTAAGGAATGCCCTTAATCACATGCAAACAATGTCTTCACATTCTCTCATCTTCAACTTATGAACTCTTTAAATTGCTAGGCCACAAAGCTTAGCCAAATGTTTGTGCAAGAACTTGTGAAACCATCTTTTTCAATGGGCATTTGTAATTATTTAAACCGTGTTTCTGCAGCATAATACAATGGTGTATTGATACACCCCAAACACACACACACACAGGCACATACACACACACACATACACACACACACCACTCTAACCCTCATTCGTCTTTGCTTCATTTTCTGGAATGTTCTTCCTCACATTGTCAGAGCATCAAGTAAAAACTGTTTCTCTGACTGTAATGTGTCAGGCACGTTTGCCACTAATGGGGCTTTTGTTTCTAACTTGACTCAAGTCCAGAGTGCACTGAGATCAGTTTGGTCCAGCGTTTGATGCTTGAAGGCACGCTTCCTCACATAAGAGCGCAGTTGAATATGGTGTTATGATGAGAGAGAATGAGTCTCGTGTTTCCAACTTTATGCTCTGACAGGAAGTCCTGTATCTCTCCTGCATCCGTGGCAACTATCAGTGCTTGGCATGTTCAGAGTAGGCAGCGTATGATCACTATCAATAATTTATCAAATCGTGTGGCAGGTGTTCGTGGGTATGTACTGTCTTTTTTGTGTGTGTGTGTGTGTGTGCGTGTGTGTGTGTGTGTGTGTGTGTGTGTGTGTTTGTGTTCATGAGAGAGGGGGGGAGGTAGTGAATGAGAGAGAGAGAGAGAGAGACCATATAGGATTTGCGTGTGGGAGTATATGTATGCATTCAGATGTGCATTCGTGCAGATGAGTTAAAAAAAAAAGCTGAGTTCAAAAGTTCAGGTGTGTGTGTGTGTGTGTGTGTGTGTGTGTGTGTGTGTGTGTGTGTGTGTGTGTGTGTGTGTGCGCATGCATGGTTGTGTCTCCCTCTGAAACTCAGCAACTCAGAAATGCATTTGCAGCTCTTCCTGGATCCCTTTCTCTCCTTCGCACTCTCCCATCATTTCAGAGCTTTCTGGAACTTATAAATAAACATTGAGCTTAAGCTGACTCTCAGGTCATGATACGTGCAGGTGTGTGTGCATGCATGCATGAGTGTGTGTGTGTGTGTGTGTGTTTGTGTCTGTCTGTGTGTGTGTGCATGTGCGTGTGTGTGAATGCATAACAGAGCTCTTTAAGCAAGCCAGCAAGTCAGTGAGGTGTATAGTCCCTCCTCCTTCTGTAGTCTTGTGATTCATGAGTCTGAGTCAGTAGGACCGAGTCCCCGCAGACCAAACTGTGTTCTCAGGGACAGCATATGCAACTCAAGCCTGCCTGCAGCTGGGCACTTGGAGACAAATTGGACAAATCTGCTTGTGCTTTGTACTTGTGTGACTGTACAGTATGTGTCAGGTTGTGTGTGTGTGTGTGTGAGTGTGAGTGTGTTTTTGTGTCAGTGTATGTTCCTGTGTGAGTAGCTGTGTATATGTGTTTTATAAATATGTGTACAGGTACAATAAAAACCCATAGAGTTCACAGCTGCATTGGTCTACAAGTCAAGTGTGTGCATATATATTTCTGCATATCTACTGGAAGGTCCAGCTTTAGCTGACTCAGCCATTGAGTCTGTCTATGAGCTGTCTCCTGTGCACTCATACACCTCTTCATAAAGAGAAAGCTGTCATTACTCACTAGACGTGCTCTCTCCCGGTTAAATGTCAACATGGCAAACTGAAGCTGAAGGCCACTGAGGGTCTTCATGTACTCCGTGTGTCAGTCAAGCAGGGCATGGGCTCAGGTCCATAGTCATTGATGACAAGTGCCGATGCGTCTTTGACCAGAGAGGAACACCCAGTGTATCATGTGCCTCATGAACTGCGCTCCAGAATGGCTTCCTGTTGAGATGAGGTTAACTAGCGGGAATGTGGGGTGTCAGGGACAGAGGCAGTGGAGAAGTAGAGAGCGGCAAGTGCGCTGCAGGCACTGGGAGCAGCTCAGGAAAGTGCATAGTGAGCACACATTCTGTCTCTTTCTTTCTCTCTCTCTCTCTCTCTCTCTCTCTCTGTCTCTTCTTCCCTCTCTTTCTCTGTTCAGCCTCTGTTTTAGATCACGTTGAGTTCCATGGCTTTATCTCGTTTTTATTTCTGTCACTGTCCCACCTAGCTGGACAACAGTTAGTCACACGCTCACATTCATTTTTATTTCTGTCACTGTCCCACCTAGCTGGACAACAGTTAGTCACACGCTCACATTCATTTTTATTTCTGTCACTGTCCCACCTAGCTGGACAACAGTTAGTCACACGCTCACATTCGTTTTTATTTCTGTCACTGGCCCACCTAGCTGGACAACAGTTAGTCACACGCTCACATTCGTTTGTCTCTGTGTGTTGCTTCCCTCATCACAAACCAATGAGTTTCCCTTTTCTGCACGTTATCAATATGATATTTATGCACTGTTTCACTAGGCTGCCATTACTCTAATAGATAAATAATCTCAGTGTCCAGACATACCTTTATTGTGTGTCTGAACAGTTGCTGGCATCTGTTGTGATGAGTCGTTCATGTAAGGCACCTCAAAATGCAGAGCTGCATAGCAGACATCTGTAATCAGTGCTGAAATTATATTAGGAACCTGAGACATTGGCAAAAAGGGGTCCTATAGACTCATTTGAGAACCATTAAGACGCAAGTGCGAGTGAGCTTGGAAGGATCCTGACCCAATGGCTGGGATTTGGCCGTAGGCCGGCTGCCGAAGTCTGGTAATCACAACCATATGGATATCCTTTGCCAACTACAAGAACGCCAGTGCCTTTTTGGTTTTATACAGCAGCTCTAGAGCTGAAGATTTTGATTTTCTATGTTTGTTTTGATTACATAATGCTTTCTGTAAAAAGAAAAATAAAGTTTGGGAAAGTGGTTTTTTTTTTTTTTTTTACCTATCCTCTCCCTATGTGAAACATGCACTCAGCTGGGCTCCCACGGGTCAGGGAATTTAGGAAATTATGGAATTTCAATACAGCCTGTTCCAGACATGGGAAATCAGGGAATTTGATATTTTTGTGGACAAAGTTAGGGGATATCAGGGAATTTTGGTAATAGCATCTAGTTGTCCCCAAAATGTGATGTATTTATTTCCATGCATCCTTCTTGGTCTTTATTGAGCATGAACTTCTCTCGTGCCTTGCTTAAGATGTTGTGGTTTTGTTTTGTTGTGGTTCAAATCCAGGCGCTATATTGTACAACTAGATGTAACGCATAGTGTGTGTGGGGGTGGTGTAGTTACCCCCACCCAGAACCAAAACCTATTACACGTTAATAGGATCTATTTGCCCACAGAGTTTCACTTGGCCAGGTGTTTCGGTATACCAGGAATTGTTGACCAAAATTAACTATTTACTCTGCTTGTTTAGGTATAGAATGATCTCTCGGGGCTTATTGCTGATTTATAGTGAAGTTTGCATTTTAGTCAGGGGAAGTCATGGAATCTCTGGGAATTCACACCTGCCTTGTTTACTTTGCTTAAAATGAACTCAAGTTCGTTTCCTCCTTTGGTTTGGACCTTTTGGGCCGATGTGAATACAAGCACTCGAACTCTGGTGTGGACCAACCAAGTATACCGAGACCCAGCCGAAGAGGTGGCCACGGAGCGATTCCTAATGAACCGGTTTGCTTGAGGTGTGAAAGTGACCTTGATCCGACCCAATCACAATAACATACGTTTCTTTGACTTAACTACAGCAGCTCCCGTTGTCTCGCATTATGATGAAAAAATGTTTACAAAATATTTGTTGTTCTCACGGACTGGGCTACAATTTTGTCTTCTGGTGCAGACGGACGCAACGTTCCCACCCTCACAGCTGTCATGCAACTCATCTTAACAATATCGAAAGTAGAGCATTTTAAAACTTACGTTGAAGCCTATTACATTTGTTAATACGCTGTCGTTATTACTGAGATGGTGTGAATACCCCCTTAAGTTTGACTTACATTGGCAACCCTGGCTCAGCCAATGTGGTGCTTATTGGCCTGTTCTCTGCCTGTGTGGAACATGCACTCAGCCAGTGTGGAGCCAGAGTGGAATGTGTGCCTTTTGTGCTGTTCTCTGCATGTTTGGAATGGTTGTTTTTTTAACCTGCTACTAGAGACAAGCTGTATGGTCTGTATGTGGTACTGGAATGAAGTTGACCTCAAATCTGTGACGTCCTCACCTTTCTGCTGGGTCTCCACACCATCTATGTTAAGCATTGATATTTAGAAGCTTCCATTCTTCATTCTCTTCGATCCCACACACACACACACACAAACACACACACAGACACTCACACACAGAGACACACACACACACACACACACACACATCCTATCAACCAGTGTATTTGAGTGAGTGAGTGTGTGAGTTGGTCTGTTTTTTTTTTTTGGGAACGTCTCCAGCCAGCATGAAAGCATCAAATCTCTAACTGGTAGCAGCGGTGTAGCTCTAATAGAGATGCACTCTGTCTGCCGCTGTACCTGTCACACACTCTCACACCCCTCTGAGTGACAGCTTAATCAGATGGAACGGCACTGTGTGTGTGAGTGTGTGTATGTGTGTGTGTGTGTGTGAGTGCAAGCTTATTTGCCGATGTATTGCTGCAATGAGTGTGTATGTTCAAGTATGTGCATGAATGTGACTGGCTAGTGTAGTCTTTGTGTCCTCAGTAGTCCTCAGGACTAGTGTAGTCCTCAGTAGCCTGCTGTTGATGATCATCTCTTTTCTTTCTTCCTTTCTTTCTTTTTTTCTTTCTTTCTTTCTTTCTTTCTTCTTTGTCCTCTATATGCAACTGTTTTGTCTCTTGCTCTGTCATTCTCACTTTCTCTCTGTTCTCTTAGAAATATAGACAGTCTCTTCCTGTTTAAGGTATGCCTGTTCAGCGTGTCTGATTGATTTCTAGAGCACCTGCTTGTGTGTGCATGTCCTTGTCAGTGTGTGTGTGTGTGTGTGTGTGTGTGTGTGTGTGTGTGTGTGTGTGTGTGAATTGAGTCATCCTTCTGGCATTGGTGTTTGCCTAGAAGATGAAAGAGTTGAGCTGAGAGTTCTCTGTTTATGGTTAACCTTTTCACTTCCAACAACATGCACCTGCCTGCTTTTATCACATACTAAATCCCCAACATAGATGACTATCTGTTTATCCTTACAGTGATTTACAGTTTATCCCACAGGTCTAACTTAGCCCTAGATATTATGTAAATGATCAAATGAATGAATGAATGTCCCTGAAAGAGTACAATTGTGAGGAGGTACACCTGTTCTGGGGAAGGGCGAGAGAGAGAGAGAGAGAGAGAGAGAGTGACAGACAGACAGAGAGAGCACACATTTCCATCTTTCCATCTCTTATTCAATGTGAGAAATATTCAGATTTAAGAGAAAAATACTTTGGTAGATTCACATGCATAAGCCAAGGAAAAATCTGTGCAAACAGGAATTATTGCCTGTCCTTCTTGGACAGCAAGGACAGACAGCTGCCCTTGCTGCCAAATATGTTATTGAATGCCATGAAGTAAAGGACAGTGGATAGACAACACCAACACATAAACACATGTGTACACCAATCCACACCATTTCAGTGCACACCATACCCACACATACTGCCCCCACACACACACACACACACATACGCACACACGCATCCACACATACATACAAACACTCATCCATACACATAAGCTATACAGTACGCACATACTAACACATCATCGATCACACACACAGACCCCATACACACACACAACCACACTCACACTCACACTCACACACACACCATTTTTGTGTGTATAAAGGATAGATGTTTGTTCATCATACTGTATTCTTAGATGCATGTGCATCATACTGTCTTATCTGGATGTTATGCTTTGGCAATGCAATGAACTATATGTCATGCCAACAAAGCTCACTTGAGTAGAGAGAGAGAGAGAGAGAGAGAGAGAGAGAGAGAGAGAGAGAGAGAGAGAGAGAGAGAGAGAGAGAGAGAGAGAGAGAGAGAGAGAGAGAGAGAGAGAGAGAGAGAGAGAGAGAGAGAGAGAGAGAGAGAGTGGATCACCAGTGTGTGTATCCATTAAGGTGTGTATTCCATGTATTTGTTTTTGAAGGAAAAAAAAACAAAAAAGAAAGAAAACGAGTAGTGGTATTTTGAAGGAACGTGAATACCCCTCATTTTCCTCTCGCTCACTTGCAATCCATGTGCAGTGCTGACACTAAGTGTGACAGTGCCTCTGCAAATGATGCCACATTTCTGTGTCATACATGCATCTCTGCTCTTTAGTGTGCTGGTTAAACATAGGTACATGACTGCTGGAGTGTGTACCTGCCATTTGCCTGGTAGTAAGGCACACCATATGCTGGCAAAGGCACTGTCAGTCATTATTCCCCTGTGTGTGTGTGTGTGTGTGCATATGTTCATCACTCATTGTGTACTGTATGATAACACATGCATACAGTGCATGTGCACACACGCACACACACACACACACACACACACACACACACACACGAATTAGCAGAGTTATCTGCACACAGGTAATTGCCGTGGTGTGGCTGGATGTTTATGCATGGGTTTGGGGTGAGTGAGGCCTGTCTGAGAAAGTATGCTAGCCCTCCTTCCTCAGCCTCTCTCAATGGGGGCAGTTAAATGATGTGCGCAGTCAGCAGCCTATTGATTTGATATTGCAGATATGAAGTCTTGCAGTGTTCAAGGTTGACAAGGGCAATTGTGAGCTGCCAACTCCAATATCGCTCACATCGCCGTGGACTCAACACCTGATTGCCACAGTCGCCAATCAAAGCACCCCACTAACCTCTGTGCAACATGTTTTCAACCATTCACACCCAGTGATGGTGTATACAGTATAGCAGGAGTTGGTCTATTATCTCCTGCTGGCAGATTGGTCCATACCAAGCACTGACACGACATATTAGAGCTGCCAACAATCTCTACGTTTCTTTTGAGCTTCGCCATCTCCTGAGAACTACAATGCAAGAGAAAGAGATCAATTGGGGCTTCAGACAGGCAGTGGTTCTCTAAGAATTTTCAGGTAGTTCATTCAGATGTCCAGTAGTCCAACCACAAAAGTAGAACACTTGGAGACAAACAAACAATTTCTCCAGGGCCTTCCGTTCCAACGACTGCTTCCAACGAAATCCTGCTGGATTCAAGGCAAATATATTTATTCCTGTCAATGAGGCCTCTTCTTGTCTTTCAGCTGAGACAGCACACTAGCATACAGGCACACACACCCGAACCCCCCTCTTCCACACAAACATACACATACACAGACACTCACACGCTGACAGACAGACATACAGAGAGAGAGGGAAGAAGAGAGACCTTGCTGTCTCTGCATTTTCGCTGACTGGAATGTTGTTAAACGCCTCTGTGCAAGCCAAACAAAAAGACATGGGCAAACTCATCATTTTACCATTACGAAACATCAGGCGCTGGAAAAAATCAATTCGGCCCAATTACAGAAACACAACAAATGTGCTCTGTGCTCAAACAGGACCATGGTTTAAAAAAAAAAACTGAAAGAAAAGAAAAGAAAAGAAAAAAACCCAAGGTGTGGTGTGTGTGTGTGTGTGTGTGTGTGTGTGTGTGTGTGTGTGTGTGTGTGTGTGTGTGTGTGTGAGCATTAGAATGTGTGTGTTCATAACTTGTTACACTTTGATTAGTTGTTATAGAGGAAGCAAGAAAGGTGAAAAGCTCAGTGCATCTTTCACCTGAAGCCAGGCAGAGGGGGTAGAGGAGGGAGGGAATCAGAGATGGTGGTGTGCTGTGCCTTCTGAGCAGAGCTTGTTACCAGGATGACAGATGAAGTAAAGGGGGTGGTAATAACTCCCCTTGTTTTGTTTAGTGTGGCGGAGACGGCTCGATGCACGCCTGCCACCCCCCCTCTTCTCCTCAGGGGAAACAACCCCACAGAAAAGGTGTTTCTCTCCCATCACAGCGACTCTCTTCAGCCCTAACAAGACACACAGGAGTAGGAATTTTAGATGATGTGCCAACCAAGCATTTCACAAGACCTTGGGAATTTAGGTCTGCTTACCCCATCCCACACTACCAGCTTCCACCTCCACCAAAGATACATTTCCTGAATTTACATTGTTAGCTTCCATTTGCTGCATTCACTTTTGCTAACTGTGACTAGCAGTGCTGCACTGATGTACAGCAGATCATCTTTTGATTAGTTTGTTCTCTTTCTGAGTCTCAAACCCCTTGATGGTTCTGCTGTAAATGTAGTATATTTACACTATCCAATCCAGCTGCACTAAGCAATTTGTGCAAAACAGGGGTGTGTGTGAAACATACATTAATCAATTTCCACTGCCTTTGTCTCTGACTTGAAGTAACAATGCAAATGGAAATATTAGTCACCGTAAAACACAGTGGTATGATGTAGTACATATGTACATATGGACTTAGTCCTTCCATGCATGTATAATGTGTGTGTGCGTGTATATATACATGTGTGCATGTGTGTATGTGTGTGCGTGTGTGAAACTATTTGAGTGCATCTGAAGATGTGGTGTTGTTGGTAAGCTTGACTATGGGGCAAATTCATTCATGTATCGGATATGTTTAACCCCTTTTTGTAACATATTAAGACATATTTGCCATGACAGCCTTCACTCCAAGGCCTCGCAGTGGTAATTACTGTCTCAGCAGCACCACATACTAAGCTTGAATTCAACTTGCTCTATACATGACCTTGCTCTGTGCCTCCATGTCTAACTGGCAGCAGGCCTGCTATCAATCTATTCATATCACACAGCAATTTAGAGCCCATCGCGCTGATCAGTCTCCATGGTGATCAAACCCCCACAACTCCAGCCTCCAGCCTCTGATTGGAGCTCATTCACATATTATCCTAAGGTGCTGCTGCTCTCAGTACATAGTGAAGTACAAGTTATTGTGTAGCTTGATGTGAACCAGCTTCTCTCACTTCATGAAGAGAGTGTGGTCAGCATTGTGATAGGTGCAGACTTTGTGTTAACTTTGAAATCACTGGTCTAGACTAACCAATGACATTCATCTAGTTTTCCTAATGTTGCTTCCCTCTTCACCACTAACATTTGCAAACTGCTATGACATCACACTGTCAGTAATTTTCCACTGATATATGAATCTACACATATTCCTACTGCAGTCTGTGGCAGCTGTAACTGTCCCTCTAGATATTCTAGGTTTGGACTATGAAGAGTTCTTTACTAGGTGTAGACTATGAAGACTTGTTCTCTAGGTGTGGATGAAGAGTTCCTCTCTAGGTGTCTACAATGAAGAGTTCTTCTCTGAAGGTGGTGCGTCATCGCTATGATACACACATGGAAACTTAATCATAACTGTTATAGGCTAATTTTAGTATTCAGCATGATTCATTAGCCAACTAGATGACATTCTAGATCTTTTAAACCTACACCTCTTAAGAGCATCACCACGCAGCAAGCTGAGCTCTATAAACAGTGCAATGGTGGCATTGTGGAGAGCTGTTTTGAAGTACAGGGAGAGAGAGAAAGAGAAATCAAAAGACAAAGAAAGAAAGGCCATAAAGGAACATCAGAAATTCATCAGAACATCAGAAAGAAAAGCAGCCCTGGGGGAGCACATTCTAATGATAAGAAAAATTGCATGACTGCAGGCTTAAGAGGGTGGAGTGTACGCCCACCTGCAGTTCATTCATCCTCACCTGTGTGAGGAAGTAGCCATAACAATGAGGACAATTTGGCTAAACTGGCACCTCAAGTTGCCCCAGCTCAGTGCTCGCCGGAGGGTACACATTGAGCATCTACGCTCTCTGCCCCGCTCCTAACAGCTGGCCTTTAATGACTCTAATTAACAGCAAGCAGGAGAAGACAGCTACAGTCTCTAGGGACAAACAAATCTATTCTTACACTGAAAACCTACATCTGGTCCAGGTATTTATACTGCATATACATGACATGACTGACCAACTCAGCAGAATCTAATCTACTGTACATGTATACAAAGACACACACACGCACACACACACACACACACAACACTAGTATACCCACAATCACTGTATTTTACAATTCCTGTAACTAACAAGTTCATTCAAGTTCCCTTCAATCAATAAAAAACTGGTATCATCTGAAACAGATGATCTGAAAGCCTTGGTTTATTTGTGACATACACACACACACACACACACACACACACACACACACACACACACACCAACATACACACACACACACACCAACATACACACACACACCCTAAAACACACGTCCATCCCTTGGCCTCTTAGATTTAGGTCTTTCAGCTCTCAGCACTAATGAAAACTCTTCCAATGCTTTTAGCACTCAGGTGCTCAGAGAAAGTAAGCAGCAATGAAACTATTTTTTAGATTAGAACAGCACAATAACCCTCTCCACTAGCAAGCATGATGGGGGAAGACATTATTTTATGCGCAGGACATGCGCTACTGCAAGGTTCTGTGTCCAGCACTTCCCCCCTCAAGAGCTCCACTCAGGCCATTTTTATGTATCTGTATGTCTTTAATGTATTCCGCTGGTAGGGAAGATTGGATGTTTTGATGGCATTGTCAAGGAAACAGGTGCCTGGCTATAAGAGACTACAAGCTGACTGCACAAAGCATTTTATTTTTCACTGCTATGACAAGTATGTCTACAGAGAGAGAGGCTGAGAAAGTTTCAGAGAATGAAGCAGGAAAGGGAATCCAGGTCACAATGTACTGGATAGTGAAAGTTTGAGGAGATCACAGACACTAACAGGTAACCGTGGTGAAGGATCAGGATGTAAATGTCCAGCAATGTATGGGTTCTACCTGTGCAGTTAACAGGTTTGTTTTAGCTTATTAGCTCGTCTCCCTGGCTGAAGGGTTGTAAGAATTAGAATCAGTTGGTTTATGAAAATTCCTTGAAACTGATATGCGGTATGACTTTTACCTACTGAGGCCAGACATCTGCCCACCTTTGCCCATTGCTTATGGGGTGGTGCTACCGATTATCAAATAATTCTCTATGGAGCAAAAATGTCACACAGTCACCTCAAAAAACACAAGTCATGCACAGTATGTGCATATACATACATGCCTAGCGTGGTGATGTCACAAGTGATGCACATACCTCCACCACATACACCTATGCTCAACCAAACATCAAAAAGTATAAATACATTTCACTCCAGTCTATTGTAATCTAAAGTAGAAAAGAAGAGAGATGGAAATAGAGCAGAAGTCTATGATCCTGAGGGGTGGGGTGGAGAGATGAAGCTCCAAACGTGCTTGCATATGCACATTCATGCTCTCATCTGTCTCTGTCTCCCTCTTCTTTGTGATGAGCCAGTGTTATCTGTCTCACCAGCACTATCCATCTTGTGTGAAGCGGGACGTCACAGCCACCATCTGTGGACTGTGTTATTTTTGTTTTCTATCTCTTCAGCTTTGCTTTCTTTTCCTTTTCTGTTTGGGTTGTTGGGTTGCTTTTTCTCTCTATCTTCCCTGAGTCACAACCTTCTTTTTTTTTGGGGGGGGGGGGGGGGGGGTTAAATATAATTAGAAGTGTCAATGTGTCATTTGTTTGCGATGCAATCCTGTTTCATCTCTGTGATTAGGCCTCCCTTCACACTCACACATCTTCATACGACCATGTCTGCACACACACACACACACACACACATACGCACAACAGGTGTGATCTGTCAGGCAGCTGTACAAATCTGATCTCTGATACGTTCCGATATCGCGTGACTCCCTGCTGTTTTGATGGAGTGCTAAAGATGCAGAGGGATGGATTGTGTGAAGGAGCACCTGAACAAGGGTGCCATGAACAAGAGCCTCTGTCTGTTCAAGCAGTAAACCAATCATTTTATAACCCTCAAGAAATCCTTCTTGATGGACCAGGATTCTTTCTGACTCCCCTGCACTGTTACACAAATGTTTAAGTTGTATGCACTTGCATTATCGGAAAACGGCTTAATTTGATATTCTATATCTCTACATGAAGGATACCTGTCTATCTGCCTCTAACTTCTATCTTTAGAATGTCCTTTCAGGTTGTTGAGAAAATTTCAGCATTTCAGCTGTTTTGACCATATTGTCATATCTGGCATTTCAGTGCACAGTGTTTATTCAAGGGTGTAAATGCTGCTTTGTGACATTTTTAAATTTCTGGAACAAACAAAGCACAGAGAGAAACGGCATGATTTACATTTGAAGTAACTTTGAGCACCATGACACTACATTTGGTTAAAAGCCTGCAGTACTTTTTTTTGAGGTTCAGCGAAATGCTGGGATGGCGAGCAAGAAAGGAGTCCCTTTAGCATCCAGACCTCATTACTATCTCCCCATGCATTCATTTCCACTCGCCTAACACCAGGCTGCCCATTACCCAGAGTGCGTTCCACACTGAGCCCGCATAGCACAACACAACTCAGAGAGACTTCCTGTGTCCTTTGCCATTGCAGATGGATTCTGCTTTATTTGGTCTACCCTTGTATGGTTGCGTTCCGGTCCTAAGGTGCTTTTGTAGCAAGTCTGAAGCCGCATAAGTGGCCGTTCACAAACCTTGACCCCTCAGCTTTTTTCTTTAGAACTAATGGATGAGGGTGCATTCTGTTACTCTGACCTGAAGTAGTACATCAATCATGTTCATGCCTTCTCAAAGAGTGGGTTCATCTGAGGCTTTGTAGACTGGAAGAGCGGGCTCTACTTCGCTTTACTTTCCTGTCTAGGTAGTGGCAGCTTGTGGTTCTAGTCAGTGGTTATGTGTGTGTGTGTGTGTGTGTGTGTGTGTGTGTGTGTGTGCGTGTGCGTGTGTGTGTGTGTGTAATGGGGGGGGATTAAAAAATTCGATTCCAGAGTATATTAATTGTATATTATTGTTATTATTTGTTCATATATGTATTAGTGATGGATTTGATATTTATTGTTAGATAGTAAAATTATAGCTGAGGTCTTATGAGATTTCCATCCAGATTTAAATTGATTTGACACTCAAGAGCTCCACAAGAATAGTCCTGGAATTAATGGTCCATGTGGCAATGCATTATTATGTCAGAGACATAGACAGAAATGATAGGTATTGTACAGAACCATGTAATTTATGAGCCATGTGTTTTGACTAAATATGGACTGACCTATGAAGCTGGTCAGCATCAGATTTACAATAGGGAGCCCCCCAAAAATTTAGAAAGCCTTCTCAAATTGCAATGCGGTTAACTGACCAGTTGCAACTATATGGCATGGTGTGGTAGTGAATGTACTATACAAGGACAGACTTTGAAAGACTCTCAGAAAGTAAATGTGTGTTTGTGTGTGTGGGGCGGGGGGGAGATTTGAGTGCGTTTTCGCTTGTGTGCTGGCAGCAAACAGGTCGCCATGGCAATGGGAGGCAAATGGTAGAAGTGGCTACCAAGGTGGGCAATTGTAGAAAGAGATGTTTGGGAAGCAGTTGACGTGTCAGTGATGACAAGGAGACAACTGCCCTCTCACTCTACTCACTCCTCATCCCCCCAGCACCATGGACATCGTGCAGTGTGCCTACCACACACACACACACACAAACACACATAATACACAAACACATGCTCTTTCATCCCCTGCTCTCCCCCTGTCACTTGTCATTTCCACCTTTTTCTCCCTCCTCCTCAATCCTTATCAATCCTTAATGTCTTATTTCCATAGAGGACCAGACTTTCAGTCACACTTCTGGTGAGTGAGCAGTAGGCTTATAAACACATTCATTGAGGATGATACCCCCGAAATTATGTCTTAATAATTATATTAATAATCTATTATAATTGTAATTTTGATTGCTTGTGTCATAACATGATATTTATTTTTTTATGTATTTTGTGAGGAAAAAATCACATGACTTTTCACGCCTCAGCAGACTGGCTCTGACAAAGTGCGGAGCACTGCGCTGCCAACATTCTTTTCCATTGTTTTCAATGATGATTTTTTCAATGATTACGATTCAAGTCAATTTTGTCAGAGCCATTCATTAAAATCCATTGGTGATTCCACGGGCTACTGTGCTATGTTCGCTGTTCCCAGTGTGCAGAGGCCTTTACTCTCTTACACGCGTGTAATGAGATGTAATATAGACTATCTTCAATCTTGAATCATCATAATACTGTTGTACTAGAGGCCCATACAGAATCACAATGCATTATGAAGCTATCTTTTTATCTCAATATATCAACAGTTTGAAATTACACCCCCCCCCACACACAGACACACTCTCTCTCTCTCTCTCTCTCTCTTTCTGTCTCTCATACGAATGCACACACTCATAAGCAAAATGAGTCTTGGAGTTTTAAATTACACATCTGTGGCCCAGTGTGCCTCTCTCCTGAGAAGGCTCCTTCCCTCTGCAGGCCTCATTACTGTACCTGGCTGTGCTTGAGCAGAGCTGAGGTGCACATAAGAGGTGCTAAAAGTCAGAGAAACTCCAGCTTTATACACAGCAATCTGTCAGCTCTAAATATACTAGCGGCCAGGTGCAGCTGTCCTCCTCACCCATCTCCTCCCCCCACCCCTCTCCTTCCCTCTCCTCTCCTCTCCTCTCCTCTTCTTTTCTCTTCTCTCCATTTCTCTTTTCTTTTCTGGTTTCTTTCTCCGAAGCCTTCTTTTTTTACCTTTCCATTTACCTCTCCTGCCATTTCTCTCCACCCTTGTGGCGATGCGTTCTATGTGTTTACACATGTGCATGTGAGGTTTGTAGAGGGGTTGCCGTGAGTCGGATTCAGGTCTGTACAAGCCCTGTTTTAAAGGATCCAGTTGAGTGCAGTTTACGTCCACCATACCAGTCTGTATGTGGTGTTGGAGAACCTCTCAGTCACCCCTCCTGTAGTGCAGCCTTTTGAACCCAGACGAGCTGCTGAGCGGCTGGGAGGTGGGGGTTGTCCTGGAGGTGGCAGGGCAGCCCGGTCTGGAGGTCAAGTAGTCTGGCTGCTGTGGGATGAGAAAAGAGAAGTAGCCAGTGAAGAGGAAGTTTCAAATGAGGTCGACTGCAAACTAATGAGCTTTATACCTTAATATTCACAGCACTGACACAGGGATATTAAATTAATAAGAGCACATAAAAATCCAATGGAGCTGAGGCTTTACAACTGTAAGATTGGGAATATTTTAAGCTAAGAGCCCAGTCAGACATTTTTTTTTTACCAGATTTATTTTTGGATATGCACAGATTTATTTTAAAAAAATACATGTAAGATTGATATCACAAATGAAAAGGACTAGACAATTAAAATCAAATAGACTATTGAAACTAAACTAAAGATTCACAAAATTATAGACATTTCTATTTCATTTTGTGTATTTATCAGATTTATATTTTATTTTGCTTATTATGAGATTTATATTTTATTTTGCTGATTTCAGACAGTCAAACAAGTCTTTCTTAGCTTGTGTCCTGTAATCATCACAATTGGCTAGAGGCTTTCCACATTCCATTAGCTCTGCTCTCAGCCAATCACAACAGCCGGTCACAACTTAATGGCCATCATTAGTGCAGGCGCCTGTCTTAAAAACCAAGACTGGCTCCTCCCGTGCATTATGTCTAAACATTAATATTGATGGGCATCTGATGTTATCGCAGGGTTTGGTGTTTGGTGATTTATGAAGGATTGGTGAGTAGTGTTGTCCGGAAAGAGGAGACTTGGTAGGCTGACGCAGAGTTCAAGTTCAAGTTTGTGTGTGTGTGTGTGTGTGTGTGTGTGTGTGTGTGTGTGTGTGTGTGTGTGTGTGTGTGTATGTGTGTGTGTATGTGTGTGTGTGTGCGTGTGTGTGTATGTGTGTGTGTATGTGTGTGTGTATGTATGTGTGTGTGTGTGTGTGTATGTGTGTGTGTGTGTGTGTGTGTGTTTTGTTGTTTTGGACAACAAAATAAAGCTGTTCAAAATGATTTCAAAATGTAATTCAGATCATCTCTGAATCATTTGAAAACAGAATTAGGAATAGTCGTAGTATAGTGCAGTAGATAAGGACATGTAAATATCTGCAACAGAGTATTTACAATGATGCACACAATTATTTACATCGTTCAAATTTTTTAAGTTAATGTTTTATAAAATGTTGAATTAAGCTTGTTGAACATGTACAGAACAATACATTTTGTAGCAGCTGCTTTTATTTTTTGATATGTTTAACATACTCTAGGTTTTCTTTTTTGATTGTCATTGTATGTGCTATCTCAAACAAGCTGCAACATTTTCTAGTCACATTTAATTTCCATCCCTTGTGCATTCTATATCTGTATTGCCAAAATAAACTAATTAGTCATACTTCACCATGGGTTTGCAGCTTGCATAATGTAAAGAAAAATGCTAAACTGTGGATAATGAATTGCTCTCTGCTGCTGAGATGACACATGCACACACACACACACACACACACACACACACACACACACACACACACACACACACACACACACACACACAGAGCAAGAGAGAGAGAGAGACACACACATACCAATACAAACACACATTTTGAATGTCATCATGCTAAAAGCTGGTGCAAGTGTGTTTCTGTGCTACATTTTATAGGCTTTGTAATTTAATGAGCTTTGTAATTCAGTCCTTTTTTTATTCACTCACACACTTGGGACTAATCATTTGAAATTATTACACAGATGGAAATGAAATTATATCTAGATTTTTACCCCTATTACAGCAACCACCCATGAATTCCTGAGATTTCCAGAGTTTTATGAAAGACACACATGTACATTAAATTACTATTGCTATATATTGTATAATAGTCCTAACGGTTTTTCTTTACAGTACATGATGGTATAGGTGTTTGTGTGTTTATGTGTGTGTGTGTGTGTGTGTGTGTGTGTGTGTGTGTGTTTGTGTGTGCGTGGTGTTGGTCTTTCATTCTTGTCCTTGAACAATGATTAGAGTGTGGGTGTAGAAGTTATGCTGTGCTTGGTGTGAGGTTGTTGAATCCTGAGCATGTCCCTACCAGCAGGTACCAAAACAAACCAGTAATATTTGTAACTCACTAATGCTCCCCAAGACATGCAGCTGGATCTATAGGACATTTAGCTGGAAGAATAAATTGCATTGCATGCTATTAGTGAAGGATGGGTTTGAAAGATTCTCAATAAGCAGAAAAAAAAAAGAAAAAAAGTTATGATTAATGAGTTGGGAGGAGTAGCAAGGACATGATAAACACATATCACTATAGAGATATAGTGGATAGATAGAGAGAGAAAGAGAGAGAGAGACAGAGAGAGAGATGGGGGTGGGAGTGAGGGACTCTCGCCTGAGAGCTGAAGATCACGCTGTGTGTGTGTGTGTGTGTGTGTCTCCCAGTAGAAGTGGAGAAGGTTGGCTGTAGCTGGTGAAATATGAATGTGTGTGAATGGTGGCGGAAGAAAAGAGGGAGGGAGAGTCGGCTCCTGACACACAGCACACAGGAAGGTTGCGACTCGTCACATGCAGGGGAGGGATTGACCCGTGTCAGTGCGCAATTGCTTCTTTCTGACACCTGGGACAAGCAGGACTCTCAGGTGTTTGTGTGTATGTGTGTCTTTGTGTGTGTGTGTGTGTGTGTGTGTGTGTGGTGCGTGCGTGCGTGGTGTGTGTGTGTGTTTGTGTGTAACAGCAAAAGGTGTGTGAGAGGAAAATAAAGAGAAAAGACAGAGAGGATGAAGCAGTCCAATGAGGCGGTGGTGTCGTAGTGGCTAAGGAACCTGGCAGGCATGCTAGTAGCCTGGAAATTGTGGGTTCGAATTCTAGCTGCCACCATTGTGCCCTTGAGCAGGGACCTTAGCCAAAGTCCTTTTTAGACAAGTCTCTTCACTCGGCCACCATCTTGGAACATCTTCAGGAAGGTATTAGGTCTGAATTGAACGGTGTCAAAATCTACCTGTCGATCGCTCAAATAAAGTTAAAAAAGTCATTATTTAAAACAAATTTGCTCCCTACACCTGCAGAAACATTCGTGCCATTGGCTATCACCATGGTGACTGAGATGGTAAACAAAAGGTTAACAGTCAATCACACCACGTCCAACAGTGTGACAGGTTACTCGCACTGTAGGCAAGAGATGTGTGGGTGAAAAGACTAAGCAAAGAGAGATGTTGTCCCTCCTGGAATGGAGTGAAAGTTACCTGTCAGCCTGTTTAGCATCTGTGTTAGTGAACATCAGAGCATCATTACCATCACCGGCATCATCATCATCTCTCTCTCGCATTATAATCTCTCTCTCTCTCTCTTATCCCATTGTACTCTGCCTAGCTCAACACAAACCGGGACAAGCAACTCGACGCGCACCCCGCTTTTGGCATTTGATTACTGAGATTCCACTGTTTTTAGCACACTCCAGCAAATCATTGCTGAACCATTTTGCTGCTGTCGAATGCTTGTCATTTGTCATTTCAGTGTGTGCGTGACTTATGTGACATGGACAGAAAGTAACGGCCCCCTCTTTTGTATGTGTGTGTGTGTGTGTGTTAAGTGACAGGCTTTATCCCCCTCATCAGGGCCATTCAGGGATTAGCTTTAGGCCCCAACCAGTAGGGGGCGATAGGAACAAGAACACAGTCAGAGTTGTCCTTCATGTCATTCACTCGTGCACACACACACACACACACACACACACACACACACACAAAAAAAGGCTTCTCAACTCTCATGCTCAGTTAGGGTGACACGGCAGGCTTTGACACAGTATGCAAACTGGCCACTCATAGTGGATTGCTTTGATGTCTGGCTATGAGCAAGGCTGGGATGGTTTTGGGGTTGGGGGGGGGTGAAGCAGATGACAGAGGGATAGAGCGGGAGAGAGAGAGAGAAAGAGAGAGAGAGAGAGAGAGAGAGAGAGAGAGATGCCATTAGACCTCTCCATTTTTTTATTCTTGTGATACATTTTTTTCTCAGCCAGTGTCAAGGCTGAGTCCTGAAGGCTATCAGGACCAATGTGTTATCAGTGTATCACCTCAATGATATGTCTAATTTCTTTGTTTTAAAGTGAGATTAGTAGTGAGATTACATGTAATTCCGTCACCCTGGATATGCAAAGGTGTGCCTCTGTGTGGAGCTTGTATGATGGCTTATGTGACAGCAGGTTCACTGCTCTTTGCGTGCATGTATGTATGTGTGTGTGTGTGTGTGTGTGTGTGTGTGTGTGTGTGTGTGTGTGTGTGTGTGTGTTATATAACACTCCTGGGAGCTCTGGGAGCACTTCTGGAGTGAACATCCTTATCAGGGAGTACTGAACCATTCACACTCCATCACCTCCACTGAAGCCTGGGTCGCTTCAACTTTACACACACACACACACACACACACACACACACACACACACACACACACACACACACACACACGCGCATGCACACACACATGCACACACACACACAGACATGCACACAAACACACAGACACACACAAACACACACACACACACTTTTATCATGTAGGAACACATACCCTTAAAATGCCACAGTCCATCTCAGCACTGACATTTAGTCAAATTGCCATATGCACACAAATTAAAATCTCTATATTACATTTATTAAACAATGTGGAGTTATTGGTGGTATCCTTGTAACTTTTACTCTGATACCGTGCTAATTGCAGGCCTAGTATTTATTATCACTTTTGAAAGGAAGTATGTAATTGAATAGAGGATAGAGTTGTTCCTGTGCATTTTGGTGGATATTTACACTGACAGTCACACATACACACACAGACACACACACACACACACACACACACATATGCATAAAAGAAATTGCCTGCTTTCCTTGAAATACACTGATAGTGTTATTTTCCCTGTGTTTGTCTGAGAACCAGCCAATAGAGGGCATAGTTGGTTCTTCACAGCAGGAGTCCGTATTGTTTAGTGTGTGCATCTGTGCGTGTGTGTGTGTTATGTATGTGTGTATGTGTGTGTGTGTGTGTTTCAGGGTGGGTGGACGTGTTAGCGTCCACGTGCATGAATTTTATTTGTCTTTGCTGGCATAACTGGTGCTGTAGCAGCTGTTTTCATAGATATAATCTGCTGTTTACATTTGGTGTTTAAAACAGCAGGCTGTCTCAGATGTCTGCCTCTGCAGCGCCCTCATACTCAGAGTCACACACTCCACACCTCCTCACACACACGTCCAGCCTTTTAGCCAACATTAGTTACAGCATCAGTTACAGCACCATTTACACTGGTGAAAATACACTCAACCCCTTGCTTCACCATGAAAATACATGAAATATGCACTTAGTGTACATTCGTACACACATACACACACACACTCTCTCTCTCACACACACACACACACACACACACACACACACACACACACACACACACACACACACGCACACATACACATACACATACATATATACATACATGCATAAATACATATCCAATCACAAGCACACATGGTCCTGACCACTCAGATTCACTCACACATTTCAGATTAATTGCCATTGGTTGTTGTTGAGCACCATACAGGCTGACTAAGTCTTATGTTTCCATTTTCTTTCCTTTGTGATTCACTATTTTATTTTTCTTTCTGTTAATTTTTCTGTTTGGTCTAGATCTAGGGTGCCAACAAGAGAAAGAGAAACGGAGAGAGAGAGAAAGAGAGAGAGAGTTGCAGTGAGATAAGAGGAAGGCATGGTGGATTGCTAGAGAGGCTGTCAGTGAGGGGATCCCTCTCTCCCATCCTCCCCTTCACTCATTCTCCATCCTTTTATCCCTCACTTCTCTCAGTCACATCCTGCAATGGCACTTATTGGCCCGAGTGTGTGCGAGTGTGTGCAAGTATGAGAGTGTCAGAAGCACGTAGTATGTCATTATATTTCTACAAACTGTGGAAAGTGTGAGATATCAAACAAAACAAAAAAACACAATAATAGTAATAATAATAATAATAATAATAATAATAGTAATAGCAATGATAATAATAATCATAATAATGATTATTATTATTATTATTATTATTATTATTATTAAATACAAAAATTAAATAATTTAGCCAATTCCTTTCAATTGCTTAGATCAAAGTGTCAAAACTTTAAAATGTATCTTACACACAGTGTAACTATAATGGTGAAGGGATATTTATGAGCAGCAGCTAAATGCTTGCGTGCCTCTTCTTTAAGTGTCACTAGAGGCATGCAAACCCATTCAGCCCACCACACTTCGCCTCATCTCAACCGTTGCAAACACTATTTTTAACCGTAGCATTTCCCTGTAGTTATGGCATGTATGTTCACTTTTGTTGACTCAAAAATTTTAGAAATGGATTGTTGTTGATTACTTTGTGAGCTGGTTGCTGAAAAACGTGCACGTGTGCGTCATTTTTTTGCCTGACATTTTGAAAAAGCATTGTTTGATTTTGAGTGAGTTTCATTTTGAACGAAATGTGAGTGGTTTATCTCCAGGTCTTTTATGCAATTTTGACACAATTAGCATGTTTAAGCAACTGACTGTAATAATAATAATAATAATAATAATAATAATATTTTTTTTAAATCATTTAGTTAGTATTTTATGGCTATATTTCTCTATGTGCGTGTGTGTGTGTGTGTCTATGTGTGTGAATGTGTGGGTGCACATGTGTAAGGCTTGAACACAAAGACAACGTTCGCAGGAATTAATTCTCTGTCACAGAGAACCCAAAAACAGTTGGAGCGCTTGCCATTGATGAAGAGCCTGTGACTAATTATTTATTAACAATTACCCAATTGTGATTAAAGCAATTTGAGGTGCTTTATGTGGCTGTTAATGCATTTAAACACATTTAACAACAAAGTGTGCCTAATGAATTAATTGTTGCTTCACTTGTCGTAATTGGGTCATTTAAATTAGCAGGCATTTGGTGCTTGTGCCCTGCTTTACCATCATCAACATAGCAGCACCATGGACCAACCCCCTTGTACATGCGTCACATTTCTGTTCTACCCCTATTTTAGTATGTCACATGTAGAGTTTGTGTGCTTTTGGATCTCTCTGTGTGTGTGTGGTGTGTGTGTGTGTGTGTGTGTGTGTGTGTGTGTTAAGTGACAGGCTTTATCCCCCTCATCAGGGCCACTCAGAGATTAGCTTTAGGTGTGTGTATATGGGTGGGTGTGTGTGTGCGTGGATCCAGTTGTGCATGCCAACAAATTGTATGTGGGCACATCCCCTCAGTGACAGAGATGAAAAAAGCTGAAAAAAGCTTACTTTACTGTAAAGTGGAGGATAAGTTCCAGTCAGACACCACGACCCCTGAAGGGCGGCTGGCTTTTATTTTCATCTGCTTGTGGTTTAATTTTGCCAAGATCTGCTGAAATGAGTAGCAACCACACTGGCAGCCCTCTGCTTTCTTTTCAGTCCTGGCAAGCACTGCTCTGATTGCACTCCATGTCAATAGCTGTTGAATTTGACACACTTTCATTTAAATAAATAAAGGATGCGAATTGTAGTAAAACTGGTGTAACCAAGTCGTGGCGAATGCAGCCGATTGGCTGGTCCGTGTAGTACGCAAGCCCCTCCTCTTTCCATAACCTACGCACTGCCTTGGCTACGAAATCGGTTGCTGGGCAAGGGGGTCTTTTACCAAAACCAGAGAGCCAGCCAATGGGATTGTGTCGTGTTTGATCAGACAAAGAATGAGGGATTGTGGGACAACTAACTGTGCGTGTGTGTGTGTGTGTGTGTTTGTGTGTATGCATGCGCACGTGCATTTCTGTATGTGTGTGTGTGTGTGTGTGTGTGTACCTAGGCCACTGCAGCACTCCAGCTGTGAGCTGCTCAGAGCTGCTCCTGTTTTAGAAAAACTTCAATGATTTCATAGTAATCCCTCTCCTCCTGGGCACTCCCTATGAAGTTCATTTTGAATGTGGCCACTGCCACAAAGACTCGCTCCTCCGTCCTGCTCACATTGCGTTTTGGCTTTTGTGTGTATGTGCGTGTGTGCACGTGCATGCGTGCGTGCGTGTGTGTGTGTGTGTGTTTAATCCCAGGAGAATGAGACCAACATGTGAAGACATATAAGAGTTATACGCTCATTCAAATCTAATTTTTGCAGTCTCTCACACATTATGCACACTAGCTGTATAGTTTTTGCATATGCATACACAAACACACACATGCACCGAAAAAAAAGAAAGAAAAAAACCCCTCTGAGACAAACATACAACTGTTTGAATGAACAAATGATGCATGAATGAGCGAAAAGACAAAAGAATATATACATATATACAGTGAGCTTAGAATGACCACCATCTAAGGCAAGCACAGATAGAGACACAGATACACACGCACACACGCACACGCACACACACACAAAACCTCTTGTACCTTGATTGCATCTTGTGTTTTCAATACTTGATCAGCAGCTGGAGGATTAGTTGTGAGTGTGTGTGTGTCTGTGTGTGTGTGTGTGTGTTTGTGCTTGCATGTGAACGTGTGTACATATGTGTTTTCTCATCTCCATTGTTATAGATCTCGTACTTCGCAGTGGAAATCCCCCTGACCGTCTCTCTCTTTCTCACTGAATTTTTATTATAATTTTTTTGTTATTAGTAGGACTATTTTTTGTTGACACTTAGCCGCGGAATTTGCCACGTTCAAATGCATCACAAAACAAAGAAATAACTGAAGTCTCTGCAGGCACTTCATAAAAAGGTCCCTGCGAAGGCTTGTGCATCCCTGTAGACACCCATCTAAAATGGGACAAGTGCTTTCCTGGGACTGTGGAAAAGCAGTGCACAGGGCCTGAATTAGCCTCCGAGGACTAAACAGGCCCTGGGGGAGCGGCAGCACAGAGCCCTGTGCTGGAGCACGGAGGCTGATTAATCTGTGAATGGAGCCAGGCTCTGTGCGGTGCCTCTATTTGTCTCACAGTGGACGATTAGCGGAAAGACAGTGAGAGAGAGAAGGGGTCCTAAATGAGGCTGTTTTTAATGGCAGAACTCGGAACATCGAGCAAACACGTGACTCATTCAGCTTGAACTGTTTGTTTATGTGTGTGTGTGTGTAAGTTTGCAAGTTTGGTTGTATGTGTGTGTCCTTGTTTTTGCATGCCTGTGTTTATAAATGTTTGTAATTCTGCGTGTGTGTGTGTGTGTGTGTGTGTGTGTGTGTTTATCTATGCTTTTCTCCAAGTGTTTGTGTGCATATATGTGTATTTTGTGCTCACTTTCCCCTTCTGTAGGACTAAGCCCATGTATGGCTTGTGGTTGTGGCCACCACCTTCTCCTCCCACCTTTCTGATTTGCTTGGACAGGTCACTAACACATTTTTAGGAGCCGCAGAGTGAAGTGACACAAGCAATTTGCAACTGAATCACTGGTCCATTAAAAACATGGAGTAAGGGTGATCACGGGCATAAAAATGGCCTGTTATTCTCTGTAATAGGGTTACGAGCAATTGCTTCCAGGTGTTGGGAGCAGTCGGTAACCTAAGCCCCCAACATTCTTCCCCTCAGCAAATTTTGTCAAGAAAAGCAGACTGTCATTTCAGACTGTTTGCACTCTCTCTCTCTTCCTTCTCTCTCTCTCTTTCCCCCTCATCTCCTCTCTCTCTCTGTAATTCATATGATTAACCTCCCATGTTCCTGTGTGCCTTGTGAGTATCGTGTTCAGGCGAAAAGTTTGTGTATGTAAGCCTAATGCATAAAACACTCCAAACACACAGTGCATCAAGCCACATTTGGTAATATGCTGAAAATGGCGCTCTGATGGTAATTTAAATTGTTTTTTTTTTCTGGACTAATAAAGAACCCAAGAAGTATTCCTTCTGGAAGGGAAAGTGAGAATGAGGTGCTGAGGTGCCGAGGGCAAGAGAGGAAAAGGATGAAGGTCTAATGACTCTGACATTTGGGGAATGTTTGGAGAAAGCCCACGCCATAGCTAATCCACTGTTTAGCCCATCCAGACTGAGTGCGTTTCACTTCCTCATGGCCATATCTCATCGGCCCAGTCCTGACATTGCAAGGCCCACCGCGGTTTCCGAAACGCTCGCTCAAATTAACCCCAGTGCGCCAATCAGTGGAGGGGACAGCGGGCATATCCTGCGGCTAGCGGCGTGCTTTGTCCAAGTGCATATCGGTTTCTCCAATGGGGGACAGGGGAGTATTGAATGTGGGGGACTCTGGTGACTTTCACTGTGACCCTCGACTTCACAATTTTTTTTTTTTTTGGCTTTTCTTCTCTCTGTCTCTCTCTCTCTCACTCTCCCTCTCCCTCTCCCTCTACCACTTTGCTGTGAACTCTCCTCCAGCTCTCCTCCAGACATGGAGGAGCACAGGTCACCTTAGCACAGCAATGGCTTCATTGTGCGTCATCCCTGCTGAATCCAATCTCAAAAATATTCCTGGAATGAGCTTCGCTGACCGAGAAGTAATTGGGCGAGATCCTGCTCCCTTTGCGCCTTGGCTAAACACAGAAGCGAGAGCTTCATTGTTTGGGGCTTTGTGTTGTGTGGTAGGGCCGGGGGAATGGGATCTGCTCGAGGGGGTGAAATATTGGGTTTTGGTGGCCGGAGCGACGTCTTGTGAACGGGCTCTACAAGGCTGAGAAGAGAAGAAGAAAAAAGGCGTTCATTCTTGGCTTGTTCATTTCTTGTTCGTTTTTTGGCTGCGCAAACAATCGTCAGGCTGTATTTGTGGCGTTTTTTTGTGCGGAAACAGAATGTCACAAGCAATAAGTCTTGCACCAAGGCAGAGTTGTGTAGATGAGGCTTCGTCTTACTGTAATCCCTGCACTGACAATCTGCCTCTATGCTGAAGCCACACTAATCTCGCTTTATGAAATAGCAGCCCGATGTGCTGGGGCATAGCTGTGATCTGTGTGTGTGTGTGTGTGTGTGTGTGTGTGTGTGTGTGTGTTTATGTGCGCTCTGAGCTGATGGGAGCATGGTGCCCGGTCTTTGCCCAGTGGTGACATGCTGTAGCCTCGGACTATAGTCATTTGATATGGAAAAGCCATAACTCAACCCACCCTCTGACCGTTCCAAGACTGCTCTTATGATCAGCTTGTTTTATTCTCTGCTTCCACTCTCTCTCTCTTTCTATATCCCTCTCTTTCTTGTTCTCTCTCTCCCCTTCTTATCTCACTCTCATCTCTCTCCTAAGAGAGCCCTGAGATGGCCTGTTTGGCACCAGCGCTGTCGTATCGGCACGCCGCCCCGGTGAATCCCATTCGCCTTTTTATGAAGTGATCTGTGCTGTGTTTACGGGCACCGAGACGCCCTCTGGGCGGAAAATGGTGCGGTGCAGTGCAGGGGCTGGCCGTGACGGCTCCCGCCTCTCTCTTTCCACGGAGATGGTAGCGGAGGCCCGTGTACAGTTCAGACGGGGAATAATCCAACATGGCCTCGTCGGGAATGAGTATCTGAAATAGCTTTGAACCCCGTCGAGATGAGGCTGTGTCCTCTCTTAGAAAACTAGGATTCTTTTAGCTCAGGCAAGGTCTTTTTTTTGTGTGTCTGTGTGTGTGTGTGTGTGTGCGTGTTTGATTTGTTTATGTTTATAGGTGTGTATGTGTGTCCCTTTATGTCTCTCTATTGCTGGACTTCACACAGTGCTACATTTGTGAACTACACTAATGCAGACCTTGTTTACTTCCCATCAGTGTCTTTATACCTCGGCTTACATTCACACTCTGCAGAATATGCTGCGTAACTTGAGAAAATAAAATAAAATAAAAATTGAAAATGTATAGTCATGGATTAATATTCATTCATTAAACACCCCCCACCCCCACCCCGACCACTACCCTACCAGGTGTGTGTGCCCTCTCAGGGTGGTGTGTGGCTGAGACTCAAGGCTCATCCTTCCCCATGGCCATGTGTGGGGGGCGGCCAGACAGGTAGGTGATTAGGCGGGCTCATTGTGTCAGGCGGGCTGGCCAGCTGCTAGTGGAGGGCTGTTGCTGAGCAAGGCGTAGCCGGCTCTTATCTTGTGAACCAGTGCGTTTCTGTCCTGTGCAGCCTGGCGGGAGGCCCCTGAAAGCCCCGCACTCATCCACCCACCAGTCCTCCCTCTGCAACCTCAGATGCAGCGCAGCGGGGGAGGCCCACCACACCCTCCACTTCTCCTCTCCTCTCTTTTCCTCTCCTTTCCTCTCCTCTGCTGCCACCACCCTCAGCACCAGAACAAGTACCATCCCCCCACACTCAAAATTAAAATACACACATACACAAATACACACACAGTATGCACAAACATAAAAATAGACACATACAAGCATTGGTATACAGTAAACACACACTCACACACACACACACACACACACACACACACACACACAGAAAAACACCCTCACCTAACACATGCATGCACGCACGTGCTCACACACACACATACACACACAGCCACAGATAGGCACACATATCCAGACATTGACATGCACACACAGAAACAGGCACATACATGATTAGTAAGACACAGATGGTTTTATGCTCAAAACTGAAAACAAACACACACACACACACACACACACACAAACACAGACTTATAGACCAGTTTAGTCTATTCACACACAGACACGCACACATATTCACATGTCAACATGGATGAACTGAAGAAACACACCTAAAACAGGCACTTACAGTCAAACTTTCACTTGTTTGCACTGGTGTGCAAATACACACGCGCGCACATACACAGATATAGAAATGTATATGAATGTTCAACAACACAATGCCACAGTGCAGTAATAGAGACCTGCATGCACACATTCACCCCCCCCCCCACCCCCCACCCCAACACGCACACAACACACACTCACACAAACACACACACACACACACCTGGATTGTAACAATCTTTTGGAGACTGAATACTGAAAAGGAG
>PYXC01000541.1:7980000-8012500 GCA_015244755.2 Tenualosa ilisha | reverse complement strand
GCTGGAGAGCCGAGCTGCGCTCAGTGATAACTTCATCGCAGCAAGGGGCCAGGAGAACCAGCCCCAGCACCAGCACTGGAGGGATTAACCCACCCCCGCCCCCGCCTTCCAACACTCACACACACACACACACACACACACAAACACACCAGCCTGGACCACCTGCTGGGCAAACCGGCCATGGAGTCTCTCTAGTGTTTCTGATCAGTTATGGTATTGTCTGCCCTTCGCTCTATCTTACACACTCTGGCAAACGCATCTACGCTGGCTTTCTCTCAGTCTCGCCTTTGGCTTGCACTTGCTCTCTTCCTCTCACTCTCTGTTGCGCTCTGTCTCGTTCTTTCTCCGTCATTCCCTTGAGCTTGTCGGGGCTAAGAAAAGAGAAAGAGGTCTCCCATTTTCTGCTTACGGATTAGGTACTGACCATCTCTCTGTCCCTCTCTCTGGCTCTCTAACATGGCTCTTTAGACATGCAGAGAAACTAGCATATCATGCAGAGGAATATGCAGATGAAAAAAAAATCTAAAATTTTATACTAAAAAACAATATTTGGCTGTTTTGCAATGAGAAACATTTTTGGCCTTGGAAATGGGAATGTGTGCAACCCCTGAATTGACTTGCCTTCCCTGTTTATTGCCTATTGCAATAAAAGTCTGTCCTAAGTGCTTAGGGAAAGCAATCATTATTATAGTTTATACTTCATGTGTTTATCTTCATTTCCCTCTTTGGAGATACTCCTATTTATATTGTAATATTTCTGTTTGATAGGTCTTATGGGCTTCAGCAGGGTTTATAGTGTATGTGTGTATGATGTTAAGGTTTGTGTGTATGTGTGTGTGTGTATGACTATGTGTGTGTTCGGGTGAGTGTACGATGGAGGAGGGGAGATGGAGGCCTTGTTATATGGAAGGGAAGCAGCAAAAGACTATGCTGCCATTTCCCCCAGTGCACAACCTCACAGCTTTCGCCAGTGATGAATGTAGGAGCGCAGTCTAGGAGACCTTTAGGGACACCTGTGTGTGTGTGTGTGTGTGTGTGTGTGTGTGTGTGTGTGTGTGTTAGTGACTAGATGTGAATATTTGATAGCCCATATATCCATAATAAAAATCGGATTTTTAATTATTATTCCATTTAGTGTATTGGTAATGATTTGAATTTTTTTCTCTTAAATTAATGCAAGCCTTTTTATGTTCTTGCATATAATCAGTCCCCTGAAATAACGGCTATTAATTATTTCTGTAACAATTCACTTGTAGTTTGTATGGTAATATGGACTGCATATTCTATTTTATGTTTTAATTCCATACACTGAATACTATATTGCAGTATTTTTGGAAAAGAAACTAATGACTTCAGGTTTTAATAGAAAAGAAAATGTGGAAAAAGAAAATCTTTCTAAGCAGACTCTATGTAAGCATTGTAGTTTTTCAAAACTGCCCACAAAGGAACTCATTTCCTTTTCTACTACAAAGATGTCTGGTTCGCTACATTTCTACATATTTTCAATGTGTGTTTTTGAGTGTGTGTGTGTTGGGATGTGTGTGTGTGTGTGTGTTTGTTTTTTTGTGTCTTTTGTGGTGGCTTAGCCTGTCATCCGTTCCTCCAGCAGTGAAATGTTGTTTACACTTGAAGCAATGTTCCTGCGCATCATGACAGCAGCATTCTGCTGTGCTGTTGCCACAGAGCCTCTCCCGCCCCACTCTGCTATCTGTGCTGCCCCAAGAATACATCCCAGCAGCACAGCTGAGACCGCACTCCCTGCGGCATCTTCCGAAGGGATCCTCTGCACCGCCCCAGCCTAGGCGGTAGGTCCACAGCCACCCAGTGCCCATGCCAGCCCAGCAATAACCATATTCCAGGAAAAGAGCTCCACATGTTCAATTAGGTAATTACATCATCGCAGATTTAGACAGATGTCCAATAATATGCTTGAAATGCAATCAGCCCGGACTCGTTCCTCACGTAATGCATTCTGGGAAGACGAATGACCTCCACCCGTGCATGAAAACACATCGTATATGTCATGAGGGCCTCAGGCTGGCCCTTACTCGTCCTTTTTTTCCCCTTTATCACGAGCATTATTTATCAGCCAATGGTGACATAAATAGCCCGCCAGTTCTGTCTTGCTCACTATGTGGTATTTGCGTCACTGGATCTATAGCTAACTTCTCCACTTGACAACTTTTTTCCCTTCAGGGACAGCAGCTCAAAATTCCTGGATCTTTGTTGTCCTGTCTCCGAGAGTATATTCTCTGCCAAAGCAAGAGCTCTTTCCCCGGCTCTAAGCTGCTAATTAGAAGGGAGGGCTTCACTGAAGTAGCTCAATGTTTTAAGAAGTATTTTCTCAATATATTACTTACAGTGGGTACTCCCCAATGCTTAAAGCACATATTGTTTGTGGCTTGAGTGAGTCTTTTTTTGCTCAGTTGTGGAGAGTTTTTGACTGCAGCTTTGTGCCTCAGGCCTTTGTCAGAGCCCAGAAGATGGCTTGGGTTGTATCTAGAGGAGTAGCCATCTCACTGGTGTTGCCTCCATCTTACAGACCGTTCACACACATGTCTTCTTGAATTAAATTGCTGGAGGAAGACCTGTGTGTGTGTGTGTATGTGCGTGTGTGTGTGTGTGGTATTTCAAATATTTGCAGTTATGACTTGCCAGTTATGTTATTATCAATGGTATTAATAAGCTAAGCATAAAAGCTTGGACCCCATCGGCACATTGTTGCCATTGCTCATGTGTGTGCATCTGTGTGTGTGTGTGTGTGTGTGTGTGTGTGTGTGTTTGAGTGTTTGCATAAGGTTGTGTATGGTTTGTAGAGTTCATGTATAAAAGTATAGTGGATGGTGAAGTCAAATTTGTCTGAAGCCTTTTTGAATTGCTGCTTTCATATTTTTAGTCTAGAAGTATTGCCTTGAAAATATGTTGAAGCCTCTGCATGATCGTTTCGTAAATTATTAAGCATTGTGTGTGTGTGTGTGTGTGTGTGTGTGTGTGTGTGTGTGTGCATTTATCCAGCAGTGCATTCATTATTTAGCATCTGACCAGAAGGAGGTATTTGGTTTGTTTGTGTTCTATCAATTTTAATGTTACATTCTATATGTAGATATTAGAATGTTTCCCCTTCACGAATCATGCAGTGCACACAGTGACTGTAAATATGACCAATGTAAATTAAGGTTTTTTTTTTCTCTCTCTCTTTTGTCATCTCTTTAAAAGAAGTCATCGCTCATGCGGTGGTTTCCCCTCTTACCCAAACAGATGACCGATAAGAAATGGCCAAAATAAAGCCATAGAATAGCAATAATTAATATGTATGTTTATAGTGCAGTATGGCCTGGGAGTATGACAGGTGAAAGCTGTCCGTGGTCAAGCTGATACAGAGCTGTCACATCATGTCATGCGCACGCCTCCTTCCCTTTCATGTTTTCATTTCTGCTGTCTCCACCGCGGTCCCTATAGTGTTTGAATATTGTTAGTACGCTTGGCAGGCCCATGGAAATGTGGATGAGCTGTCTGAGAGGTGACCTTTCTAATCGAGGCTCCCAGGACCCGGCGGGCACAAAGCAGCCGCGTCAGCCGAGCGCCGAGAGCCACGTCTCTGTGCGTCACGTCAGGCAGCGGCCCCCAAACTCCTTCCTCTGTTTCACAGGTGTTGCCCACCCACTTTAACCAAGCCAAGAGGGGGGCAAAATAAACACACCAAAAATTGAATAATAACTTCTCACACCTGCCTCCGGCCCACTTGATGCCCAGGACACCCATAGCCGTGTGCTCTAATCATGCTTGGAGCATTTATCATAAATACTGGTCCTGGGGAGAGAAATGAGCGGCCCACCTCCAGGGGACTGGATCCAGCCAGCAGGTCACTGATGCCTGGCCCACATGACTCATCTACTGAGCAGCTGACAGCCCGATCTGGAGTTTACTGTTGTTCCTGGCTTTCACGGCTTTGCAGGTGATTGGAAGATTGTTTCTACTTCTGTGTTTATAGTAGGTGTTGAGGCATGCAAAAACTTGTGAAAAAAAAAAAAAAAGTACTGGCTGCTACACTGTTGTCGGCTGGCTATCTAACAGCAATTTGCACAGCTACAGGGTGGTCTCACACTGAAACACTGGGTCACTGTGTAGCTGGACACTACTTGGAGCCGTGCACCTGAGGGAGCCCACGTTCTCCCATGCTCAGTCTCATAACTCTCCCCACAGAAAACTGGCCCCGTAAGCAGCTTGTCCTCAGACACCCAGCCATATGTGAGCCTTGTAAAATGAACTGCAGCCCTCAGCGGCATAAGTGCTGCTGCTTTACACATTTTTGTTTACAGGATGCATTTTATTTTGCATTTTGTCTGACGCTGATGATGCCCATGTGCCATCTGGGCACTTGATTATCCTTCATCTTTTTCATTTCTAGTATAAGTGCCAATAGCAACTATAATAATAAGAATAATAATAACAACAACAACAACAACAACAACAATAATAATAATAATAATAATTGAACACATTAGCTGAGAAGGTCTTTGACAGTAATTTGCTGCTGGGGGTACTGGTATATTTAATACTGAAGCAGCTTTGCTTTTCTGCCAGATTTTCCTTTTTGGCAAATGATCTGGCTTGTCACTTCTGAGCTCGACCGTGGAACACACTTCCTGCGTAAGCTGACCGCATGTGACAAGTGAAAGCAGTTAACATGTGTGAAGTCTGGCATGCCAGGCTCTTTGACAGAACGGTTGAATCATGGACGTGAGTGAAGATCAATGGCACGTGGAGGGGGCTCCGAATAAAAACTGTGATGCAGACTTGGACGTGTTCTTGTGAGATGACCAGTCCTGCTCTATTGAATCGCATGTCTTGCTAAATGACGCCCAAGTGTTGCTAGAAGTCAGTCATAGCCACCACCCCCCGCCCCCCCCCCCCCCACACACACACACACACACACACACACACACACACACACACAACACACACACACCCACACACACACACAGTCACACCCATCCACACCCACACACGCTTTTCGCTCAGCCATGACAACAAGCCAAAGCCCTGGAGGCACACAGACGGGCCATTAGTACGGAGCGATGTGTGACGTTATGAGCGCTCCGTGTCTGCGCAGGGGCTAAAATGTCAGGCCCTGCAGCCACAGGCAGCGGTGGGCCTGTAGGGGCACCCCCTGAGTGGCAGCCGCCCAGCAGGGAGATGACATCATCCAAGCCGCGTACCTGTGTCTGATTACACAGCTTAGGCCAAAAGCTTCCAGTCATGTGTCATCGCATTTGGCCACACGGTCTGAATTAGGACGTGAATTAGGACATGTTAGGACCCCTCACACTTCAGATTTTCTTCCTTTTTTTTTCTGGACATGTAGTTCCTGTGTTTCGTTACTGTGCACTGAATAGTTTGTAGTTGCCAGTTGTCTGATGCAAGCATGTTAAATCATACTACCTGTAACACAGAGAGGGAGAAGGAGAGAGAGGGGAGCAATGTGAAAGGCGTCATCATTTACACTTTTGTTTTTTTCAATGGAATAACCAATCACCAGTCTGCCCCCTCTTCTTGCCTCTTGGTGGTCCACAGTGACTTCATGGATTTTAGGAAGAGTATAACGCCTGCCCACACAGCACATGGCAATTATTAAAGCAAGAACTGCAGAAAGAAATGGGCGAGAGGGGAAAGTCTCTTTCTGTAAAGGTTTTATGAGCCGCAGCTTTTGTGCGAGTGGTGTAGTCTTCGTGCACCCACTGTTAGATACTGGCACAGGGAGGTAAGCTGGTTGTCTAAAGCAGACGTGTGATGCATATTAAAATATGTATTTACTTTATAGAAATTCATAAATGGATTTATTTGTACAGAAGTGACAGTTATATGCTCATACAAAGACAATGTTTTCTTTGGAATGGATCCTGGGATTTGCAGGCAGGTTTGTGTGTGTGTGTGTGTGTGTGTGTGTGTGTGTGTGTGTGTGTGTGTGTGTGTGGTGTGTGTGTGTGTGTGTGTGTGCGTGCGTGTGTGTTTAAAGAGCAAGTTCTTTTCCCACGGTCTGTTTTTGTTTTACTTTCTGACACTAGGGAGAGAGTGTAATAGCTCTTCTGCTGTAATTTGGGGGTAATTTGCCATTGGGGATATCTCTGTGTCTAATCTCCAAAGCCCAAGCTAGCCAGGTGGAGCACGGCCCTTATTTTGAGTCTCTTTGGTGTTGTGTGTGGGCGGCTGGGTGATGGCTGTACCTTAAGACAGGGACGACTTCCTGTTTGGTTTCCTGTGTTTAGTCTAAGAGAGAAGCTGGAGCGTTTTTTTTTGGGAGGGGGCATCACACATTTCTCCAGAACCCTTTAATTTCCTGTGTCCTGTAATGTGACGGTGGCTGTGTTACAGGAAAGCCTACTGTTTGTGTTGGGCGGAGTTGATGGTAATCTACTGAGAAGTGTGTGATTGCTGGGTGGGAGGTTGTTTTTATTTGTGTATGTGTGTGAGTGTGTGTCTGTGTAGGTGTGTGTGTGTGTGTGTGTGTTGGTGTGTGCATGCAAAATATGTCTTGTCTCTGATTGTGAGACCGATAGAACGGCAGATTATGAGGGCTGTGTGGGTGTATAAGTAACTAAACTGTCAAGCCAGTATAAAGTGTGTCAACCGTAAGGCGTGACACACAGAAAAGGAATGCCATTGATGTCAAGCGTTGCCAAACACCACATGTACCTTGGCTGAACCTCTCCCAGCACTCACAGGCTGTCATGAAGATGTGGTTTCATCAGAGCCAAGGACTACTCTAAGTCATCACCCATTTCTCTCCCCCTCTGCTCCCATCCTGCAAGTTCCAACATAGTCACTTTATCAAGTCCAGGATGGAGTATAAAAAATACCCTACCAGACCTACATTCCTGTCTGCTACCATTGTGTGTGTGTGTGTGCGCGTCTGTGTGTGTGTGTGTGTGCGCGTCTGTGTGTGTGTGTGTGTCCCGTGTGGTTTTAGGACATCAAGACAATGTATTAAGAAGGCATCTCACAAATATCCAGTTGATGGTTAAAAAAAGAAACTAAAAAGAAAATCAATATCACTGAGAAGTGTTTGTCTCTGTTGCTATTTTTTTTTGAGGCCACAACATATTGAAAGGCTCTTGGAAAATCTGACACACAGTTCTTGTACGGATCTTAAAATGGTGGACAGCAGAATTTAAAATAAAAAATGAAGAAGGAAGGCAGCGATTAAAATTGAAGAAAGATAGAATGAGAAAGAGAGAGAGAGAGAGAGAGAGAGAACATGCATTGGGACAGATATATAGATAGAAAGTCTTAAGGATAGATGGACAGAAAGGTAGACATGGCTAAGAAGCGGCCTAATCATGATGTATGGTCCGTGTGCGTCCGCTGAGCAGAAGGTGCGGCGTGTGCCGGTGGTGTGTGCTGTGTGCCGTTCTTCTGAGATGAGGTCAGCTGTGAAATGCGGTGTGATGTTGTCAGAGCGTCTAAGCTGAGAGAATCAAGTGCGCGTATTCATGGCGGTGCCTCTCAAAGCCAACGCCACAGCCCTGTGCTTTGTTATCCTAGCGTATGAATTCATTCATGAGGGAGCCTTCAGCCTTCACGCGTCACGTGTTGAAAGTGGACTCACCGCACGCGTGCGCATGTGTATGCATATTGTCCTGCGCTATAGGAATCAGTTTATTCCAGGTGTAAGGGTTTTTTTTTTTTTATACGATGTGATTTAATGCCCAGTTGAAACATTAGTGAGTGTGTGTGTTTGTGCGTGTGTGTGTCATTGCGTGTCTGCGTGAGTGCACGCGTGTGTAAGTGTGTGTGGTGTTACCAACAGTTTCTTCTCATCTGTATGGTTCTGTTATTTTTCTGTGTGTTTTAATGCAGGCAAATCCACACACACAGACACACACACACACACACATATACACACAAGCAAGTTCTTGTGTAAAGTTATTAGCTTGACTGACTGCTCTCCTGGTTTCCACTTGTCTGCCCTAGTTGCTGTGTGTTGGAGGGTGTGGGGACTGGCCGCTCAAGTGAAAAAGTGTGCATGTACACACACACACACACACACACACACCACACCACTGACATTGACTTGTCCTCACTACTCATGTGAAAGATGCTTCATTGGAATGAGGTGTGTGTGAATGTGTGTGAGTGTGTGTGTGTGGGTGGGTGAATTTGACTGAAGAGGTTGCTGCAGGTTCACTGCCTACATTGTGTCAACAGAGAATTAAAAACAGGTCCAAGGCAAAATCCAGACTCAATAGTCCATGAAGTTTATTGAATTTTATTTTATTTTTTGCAGAAATAATATTTGATTGTTTTGTAACTAATTATGATATTGGGTCGTTTCTTGTGTGTGTGCATGTGTGTGCGTGCTTGCGTGTGTGCGCACATGCATGCGTGTGTTTGTGTGTGTGTGTGTGTGTGTGTGTGTGTGTGTGTGTGTGTGTGAGAAAGTGTATTCATCCGCGCGCAAATGTAGTGAATTATTTCTGTTCAAATGAGGTGACTTTCCCAGTTAGACTCTCTTAGTGTTCTACATGGACACAGAGTGTCTTACCTTACTAAAGATGCTTACTTTTCCATTAGCAATTTTCCAAACCATCTCTTAAGAGTTCCCAAAGATAATCCTTCTTCTGTTTATCTTCTGCATTCCTTAGAGGACTCAGTCTGTGGCTCTGGAATGCACGAAGGTCAAAACAGTGATCAGAGTGACAATTCTCATACTGATTGCCCATACATTTGCCATGGCCACAGATTATAGTGTGATGGTTTTATTATTGAGGTGTATCATCAAACGCAGGACTAAGAAAGCTCTAGAAAACGTGCCTTGCCGTTGCCGTTGTTCTGTGCTCTCCACAACAGTGTACACTTTCAAAAAAGTCGCTCCAACACAGGGCTACCCATCACACACCTTCTGCAGATGCACACTGTGCTGGGGGACGTGAGGAGAAGTCAGTCACAAAAAGCGAATGGTGTGAACAGGACAGGCACAGTGCTTAGTCATGCATGGAGAGTGTTCCCCTCTCCTCCTCTCCCCTCCCCTTCTCTCTTTCTCTCTCGCTGTCTCTTTCCTTCTCCCTCCATCTTTCTCTTTCCCTCTTCCTTCTGCCTCTTTTTATCCATCTATCTTTCGGGATTGTCATAGCAAGTCTACTCAGCTCCCAGAGGGCAGTCCAGGGAGTCCTGTCCAGTGCGTGTCCATCTCCCAGACAGGCCACAGGGGCCCAGTGAACAGCATAGAGGGAAGGGAGGAGGGTGGGGTGTGTGAGGGGGTGTTCGGTGGTGGAGTGTGGCGGAGCAATTCCACTCTGGACCTCTTGGTATGTCAGTGCTGGTGCCAGCTTGTCTTAGCTATCACCCTGCCACCATGACCACCTCCAGCCCTGCACAGACAGGATGCATTCATCTGCATTCAAAACTCCCTCCTGCTGAAAGCACTGAGAATTAGAAGGCAGGCATTGGGGTGAGGGTGAGGTTACAGGATACATTTATATGTGTGTGTGTGTCTGTGTGTGTGTGTGTGTGTGTGTGTGTGTGTGTGTGTGTGTGTGTGTGTGTGTGTGAGAGAGAGAGAGAGAGAGAGAGAGAGAGAGTACTTCAGTGGTGCATTTTCTATTTTTGTTTTCAACAGATGGCATGATAACTGTCTGTTTGATTGACATTCTGATCTATAGCTTTTTGGTGATTTTTTCTATGTCCTTGTATTTTCCAAATGGTAACAGTAGTTATATACATTCACACCACTTCATCAAACTTCATGCCTTCTCATGTTTAATGTAGAGGTCCACCTTTTGTATCCCTTACGGTACACCACATCATGGTTTGATTTGGATAATTGGAATGCCTCAGAGGGTGAAAGTGCACCCTTCTGTTATGGAAAAAGAGCTCAGGAGTCCAGTATACACAGGACTGTGTTGATGTCTGCCAAGCAATGTTATCCCGTTATGCACAGTCTTACCCATTTCTAAATTACTGGCAATGGTTTCAGAATTCACCACTTAAAATGTTTCGTAATCAAGGGAGCTTCTTAGTTTATATACTGTAATGGGCATTTAATTCTAAAGTGATTATGTGATATTTTGTGCAATAATGATGTTCCCATGATTCATCAGCTACTCTGCTATATTCATATCATTGCTGTGAATAGTACTCCATGAGTAACTTTTTGTGTATTAGCACAGCTGTACAAGCAGGGATGATGATGCCAGGGAAAGTACTCTTAGAACATGTAATAATTATGTTAGTGGTAATGGCTGTCTGTTATGGTTATCACATTACTTGAAGGATAATCACCAACATGGCAGAAATACATGCATGTTCAAAGTGATCATGTTACATGTGACATGTTTAATTTTTGCCATCCTGATGCCATGAATTAACTATCCTGCTTATTACATGGCTACCTATTGAATACATCAATAACATGACAGCGAAGTATGTTTATAATTGCTATCATAGTCATTTGGATGATTAAGATGGATAATAGCTTCTGTGGAAATAACGGTCGTCCTTTAACTCACAGATCAGCTGATTGGTTATGGCAATATTCTGTTTCATTTTCACTTAGCAATGGTGCATTATCAAGAAATATCAGACTGTAAATGTTGGGAAGTCCCATTGAATTGAATGGTGTTATAAAGAGCTGTGTAATAATTACATATAACTAACTGTTTTGATATAAATATGCTGTTTATAGAGCTACTTCGATCTGACACACATTGACTGACAGTACAGACTACTGTACCATTTCTAGACCATATGTAGAATAGGCCATATGTAGCTCAATAAAAGGTACTAAAAGCTATCACAAATTTGTAACTCAGTGTGACGATTCATTTAGACATTGTGATATACTTAATTACATACAACAAAATTAACAACATAACAAATTACATAAATTTGTAATCCTAAAGGGGGTGTTGGCAACCTTTTTTACATGTAGTGTCAATAAGAAATCGTCTTGTTCCTTTGCGTGTCAATCAACAGACCAATTTTTGTTTTTGGCTATGCATTATGGTGCCACATTTCCAACATTAAAATATAATATGTTGAATCCGTTCTAACTGGATGCAAAGCAGCACTTTAAGAACAAGTTGATGTCATTTTTTGAAAATAAAAAAATAAATGAATCATTCCATCATTCCAAATTATTAATTCTAAATTTGATAGGCCTACATTACAATGCATGCTACAGGCAGACTTGTGTAACGGGAGGCACAATTTTAAGGCACTGATGGTTCTGTTCATGTAGAATACTTTTTTTTTTTTAAATATCAATCAAGATATCAATCATATGGTTTGTTTTTGTTCTATGAACTGGTTTAAAACCTTGAATTCTAAACACTCATTTGATTGACTCATTTTGTGCTGTCTCAAAATGACGCTGGATGTTGGACAAATACAACAAAACATTCAGAATACAATAAGCATATAGCACTTCTACCCATAATATCCAATATGCTTGAATGCCCGAACCGCCAGGACTTTTTGCCATAACTGCTGCACAAACTGAAAGATCTTTGGCGCAACTGCTGCTCTGGGATTCGTCTTGTGTGGAAAAAACGTTTAAAGCACATAAGGTGCATTACCATATGCCTCCCTACAGAAGCTGAACCCTACAACAGCCAATAGCTGTTCAACAGCAGATGAGATGGCCAAACTTCTTCTAATGTATAAAAGCAAGGGCTGTGCACCATCGCCGGCGTGCGTGCTAGTGACAATCCCTCTGCGTGCCAACTGTGGCCAACAGGGGTTGCCGATCTTTGTTCTAAAGTATGTGTTGCACTAGAAACCAGCCAATCAATGACATGGGCCTTTTTTTTTTCCTTGATCAATGTGGTAAAAGTCTTTGTTCTACCAGTGATATTAGAGCCAACACAAACCTCTCATTATTTTAAAATAAATGCACCAGTCTTACAACTTTCTCATTTTCAGCTTAATGAGGTTTTCTTTTTTAATCCAACATTGGTATAAATAAATAAAACATCTGAATCAAACATTTAACTCTATGATCTCTTATCCAGAGACTGTTTAGATGAAGTCTCCTGCTGTGTGAAACTAACTATTCTGCCACATTCCCAAAGGCACTGTGTCGGGCTAAGACTGAATGCCCCGGATTCCACTGTCATGCTATTTCCATGTAGTTTCACTCAGTAGGCCGTCAACAGTGGCTATTAAAAATACATTGGTCCCCCCCCCAAAAAAAAAAAAAAAAAAAAATCAAATCTTAGGGCATGGATACATTTCTTGTTGCACTGCTCTTAAATAGTTTCTAAAACTATGCAAATGTGAAAAGTACAAAAATACTTGCCATAGTTCATAGAATTATCTCTCTCTCTCTCTCTCTCTCTCTCTCTCTCTCTCTCTCTCTCTCTGTCTGTCTCTTTCTTTCTTTCCCTCAAACACACACACACACACACACACAAACACAAATGCATTCTCACACAGAAATCCTTCTTTCATCCCACAATGCATGATTATAGAAACCTTCCATAGCAACAAGGAGTGATTGGTGTGACTTAATGTGGTGCTCTCCAACAGTGCACCCATAGCACCGTGTCCCGCTCTAGTGCACTTCTGCCCCTCTCAGATGTACAAGTGTTCAATTGAAGGTCAAGCTTTGGGGCAAGGAGAAATGAAGCTTGTTAAAATCTCAGTCTTGTTGTAGAAAGTAACAGGGTCAAAGTCCCACTGTCTGTCCTTTATGTTTTAGAGATTCCCAGGATCTGTACATTTGGAAATTTCAAAAAGTCCTTGTGTAGGCCTAGCTTTAACAGTCAGACTGAATTAGTTAAAATGTTTACCCTATCCACTTGCACCATCTAACAGATACTATTTTCTGAAATGATTTCTGAAGATATGCGATCATTAATTTGCCATGTGATGAAGTTTCCAAAAATGTATACTTTTACTAATTAAGAAAATTGAATGAACAAATGTATCCAAACATGATGGACTGCGCTAGACACCTTAGTATCCATATCCATCATATTAATGTATGAAGAGTTACCTTGCGGATGAGCTTGCAGCTGCTTACTGAGATGGTTTCCGTACATACTCTTCCAATCACATGCATATAAGATGATGCTTTTATATCTTTTTCATTTTCTTAATTCTACTGTATATAATGTCAACAATACATTATGGTTGAATATACATGCAAACTAATTCTTTTTCATTCATTTCTGCCTTCAATTATAATTGTTGGCCACTGTAGATTATACCACATCCTTTGATTATGAGCAAGCATTTAAACAGAATATGCACCTTCCATTCTATACTATTACAATATGACTGCAATATTCTGGTCATACTGTGTTCCACATAGAGCTTCAAGTACACTCACGTTGTGATGTAGATACATTGATTCCCTTAATATGTGCTCCGATAGTCTGTTAGTATGCTTATTACTGCTGTTGGTGTTATTAAGACTGAATAACAACATATGTTAGCTATGTATTACAATCTATAAGCAGAAACAGAAGGGGGAAAACATGGTAGCTTATATATTGGGAGTGCAGTACATGTTCATATATTAATAGGATGAGTAGTAAAGTTCTGAATTATTCAATTTATTGTCTAATATAAAAACAACAGGCTTCTTCCCTTGCTTCATTAAACTATGGCGTTAGACATGGATAACCCTTAAATTATTTCTGATAAGGCGTCGTGATAGACATAGTGATTGGGCGCAGCGGGGGAAAACACTGGCGCTCTACATCCGACACTGCGAAGGGGGAGATTCTCTGAGCCTTTTACTCGCAATCTCATTGCATAAATACGTATCCCTGAACTGTTCATGCATTGAAAACCCACACATCGCCTTTCGTGACCACTCAACGTCAAGAGATGTTCGGTTCTGTTTATTTTGCCATGCGGAACTGGCTTTTGTGTTTCTAGTCTGCGTGTCTGTGCTCGGACCGTGCCGTAACTCGATCTCCCCGTGTTTCAGCTCGCTTGTGGTTGGTAGGGTCCTTGGCAGTTACACATGTGTGCTTGTCACTTTGAGACCCTTCGCTTGGGATTTTCGGCTTTCCCTGCACTGTCCTCTGTCCGCGGACGTCGACAAAGGCAAGCTTCTGCCCCAAAATTGATAGTCAACATCACTGTCAAGTTGGCTCGATGTTAAGAGTGTGTGGGACTATCGTCTCTCTCTGTTTCTCTTTCTCTTTAGCTGGAGTCGGAGTGCAATTGAGGGAGAATTGTTTTGCAGTTCGACTCTTTCATTAAGAAACAGCCAAGCATTCGCTAGAAGTTGGAGCATCGTTTGGCGAAGTTTTACCATCTTCTCGGGACAATAGGATGCTAAGCGGTGCTTCAGCAGGTAAGGTGTTTTTATGTTGTAACTGTGGCTGGGATAGAATGCCTTGAGTAAAGATTTCCTGTGAACTGTCAGCGTTAAAACACAATTCCTTTTAATAATAATTATAGGCTTCATTTTCTGGCTCTATGGTAGAGACTGATCTTTTAAATCCGATTATGTTCAAATTAAGGTTTACATTTACGCTACTGTATCATGAACATGAAATGCGTTTTAGCCCATATTATTGTATATTCAACTATGTTATTTTTCATGAATAGTATAAGAGAATATTGTAATTTAATAAGACCTAAACAATGTATTTACACGCGCAAAACTGGAAAGTAGTAAACTATGTCTTCAAGGGCATGCGATCATTTATTTACTTTCGGACTTTTCCAGTTTGACGTAGTCCTTAATTACCTTTACAAATACAAGGTTGTCCAAAGCCCTATCAAGTGATAAGAGTATTGAATTTACAAGCGTCCTAATTTATTGTAACCTAATTTAGCATGTCCATGCACCTTACTGTCGCGTAAAACATGTATTTAAGGCGAATGGAGAAATGTAAGCCGAATTGGCAAGTGAGTCTGAATGACATGCACAGCGATACGACACACACAACTTATACTCCGAAGTTGAAGGTGATTAGAACTAACAAAATTCAGACAGTTCAACTGTGCATTGTGTTGCTTTAAAGTTACTAGCGTCACGAAATCGCGTAATTGCACAAAGCTTGCATTTTGCTGGCGGTAGGCTAAATGCAATGGCCGGATGACTGCTTCCTTTATGTTCTGCTCTGTGCTATGGCCGTTGAATTCTTCGCTGCACATTAAATCGGTCCCTACTAGCTGTAGATGGGAATCTGTCGTAGTCGAGAATATGTTTAATCATTTCCAGCTGTGGTATATTTGAAATAATTGTGCCGGAACAAGATAGGGTACAAAGCAGTGGTGTTCTAGTCTTTGATAAGGGGGACAGAGCGCCAACAGCCGGTTCACTTGTTCACTCGCTCAGAGATTACATAGATGCGTACTGCGGAGCTTCAGCCCGACTCAGCGTGCCCGGTATCAGACTGGTGATTTTTTCCCCCCTTGTTCCCCCGCTCTTCTTTCCTCAGAAAAGGCTTTGAAACCTTTTCAAGACTGTCATACTCTACATACCGCATTCCCGAGTTTGAATACTCAACTACATGTCCAGTGTTCCAAACCTATAATTGCCAAAAGCCAGACTGAATTAAGTGATGGGTTTACATCATTTCACGTTTTAGACCAGCATAGCGCCAATTTGCAAACTAACTAGCGTTGATTGTTGAGATAGCATTTAATTCTGATAGCATCATTTTGGGTTTACTTAAATGTTTGTTGAAGCAGATGAATTTGCCATTTTATTACATTACCAAATATCAAATTAGACAGTCTAGATTAAAGTATACAGTCTAGCATGTATGATATTTATTTAAAGTACTTTCATAGCTGTGTATATTTGAGCTAGTCTGCTGTATATTTTAATATGTAAAAACTTAAACATGAACCGGCAAGTATGGTCAATGATCAAGTAATGGAAGAGCTCCTGAACTAATTGCGAATACACCGTGTACTATTTTAAAACAGTGCGAAGGCTTGAGGAATACTTCTGTGTATAAATTGTGAAAGACATAGTCAGGTGGCCCTACACCTGAACAATACCCTGTGATTATATGAACAAAATGTGACATGGTATGCCACACTGTGCCCCCTGTGTCAGAGAAAACACACACACACATGCACGCACATGCATGCGCTCACACACACACACACACACACACACACACACACACACACACGCACACTTGAGCAGAGCTCACATAGCAGTCCATACATTGTAGCTGAGGGAAATGAAGCCGAGGTATCTACATGTTCAGTAATTGTGCTGAAAACCGAGACGGGAGATAGAACTTGGTGAAAGATTCCTGGATCATCCTAAATGGGCTTTTTGTTTAAACGCCATAGTATAGGTCTATTCAGGGCAGCACAGGTAGGGTATGTTGCAAAGAAACCTTCAGAGAGGGTAAAAGAATGAAAAAGTGTGTGTGTGAGAGAGAGCAAACACACTACCTATTATTAGACTGTGAAAACAGCTCCCATTTATTTACAAGATTGCATTTCTTCTCTCTCCCATGTGCCCAAAATTACTTATCTGCTTTTGGGATTTCAGAACAGTTGTGAAAAATCCCTCCTTCAGATAGACAGTTCACTTACACACTCACATAGTGTGGAGCAGTAAAACAATGTCTGTTTGTGTTTTATTTGATTTCTGTTCGGTAGAAGCCATTTTCTGTGTGTGTGTGTGCGCGCGCGCATGTGTGCATATGTGTATTTATTTCTCTGTGTTTGTGTTTGGGTGTAGAAGGGAAGCTATAAAAAAGTTTAACACCAGTACACACAATGCATTCTTCACAGTGGCGGCTAGCAAGTATGCACACGTTGCCCCTCACAAGAACCCGCCACTCTTCTGAGGCTGTTTTGGCTGGATGTTCTCTTTCCCTTATTTGCATTTTTTTGTTCTTTTCTCCAAATGTTGAATAGTGAGGTGCGATGTGTCATTTGTAACATGCGTGGAACGTGTGACAGTTTCTGTGCTGGCATTATCTTTATGAAACACCCCTTCTAATTCAGATGAATGTCTGTGAGCAGGGTTACAGATGGGCTGGAGGAGATATTGTGGGCCCAGGGCGAGGTGCTGGGGTGTTCTGTGGGAAAAGCATGGATTCATTCGGAGTGCTCTTGAAAGTAATCCATTTCTCCCTCTTGCTTTGCTCTCAGTGCTCACCCAGATCCCCCCCCCCCCCCCACACATACACACACTCTCTCTCTCACATACACACTCACACATATATGAGCGCATGCTCAGGAGAAAAAAAAATCGAAAGGGGAAAAAAAAATTAGATTTTATTATTTCACATTAGCTGACGGGTGATTGATAGGAACATTTTAGAGCCCTGAAGTATCATTTGTTTGCTGAAAAGATGCAATGATTTTTTTTCTCCTCGGGACCCCTTTGACAGTCCGTGCAGGATGGGTGGGAGAGTGGGGGGTAGATTTAGGGAACGGGTGCGTTCCAAGCCATGGCCCTAATGAAGAGGGCTATCATTTGTTACCGTGGTGACGTTGATAAGGTGGTGTGCTGCTTGCTCCATCTTTATGATACCATGAGGCTGGAGGCAGATGTAAGTGAATTTGGGTGGAGGTTGGGGTGGGGGGCATTGGGTTGCTATTTCTTTAATGGCTTTCACTCTGTGCAATTTGACAGACAAACAGGACCATGACAGACAAGATTACACGCGGATCCATCCATATGTGCTCCACAGCCACCTTGAACCACAAAGGCTTGTCCCATATTTCACCAGCAATTACTTTTTGGTTTTGACTTTATCCATGGCAGGAAAAAAAACACACAGATTTCAATTAAACTGTGTTTTTTTTTTGTTGTTTGTTTTTTTTTTTTAAATGTATTCTAATTATTCACATGCACGATGACTGCCAGGTTTTTGCCATTTTAGATCAAAATGAGATATGTCATCTGCTACTCTTGGCCGCAGATTCTCCCACTGAGTGCCGACGAGTGCCTTGACTAATTTGGATTTTGTAGTTGTTCTTTTCATGGCGGGTTGTACGCAAATGCACCAAGTTGTTAAATGCAGTGTGTGATCCGTACTGCAAAGACCCTGTGCTAACACGGCACCGAGCATAGGATGGCGTGTAACTTATCAGTGTCATCTTCAGTCATGCTGAATGTAGTAGGGCTTTTTCTCTTTCTCTCTCTCTCTCTGCCATTCTCTCTCACACTCTCTCTCTCGCTACAGCAAACACCAGTCAAAGCTCATTGACTTGAATGCACATGCCCATTGATGTAACTGCCTGGCAGTTCTGTGATGTTCCGTCCGCTGTGCGTGCCGCGTTTGCAAGCTCGTGCTCGTGCGGGGTCCGCTGCTGAATGCCACGGTCTGGAGCGCGTGTCTCTTTCTTGTTGGAGTCAAAGGTGAGATGTGTTTAGAGTTTGTTTTTGAGCATCCCGGTGGCAGACGCTGAGGGACACACTCCTGATAGGGTAGTCTGTAATGGAAGACAGCTGGGAAGTGTGTACATGTGTGCCGGGGCTGAGGGTGGGTGGGGTATCCAGTGCAGTGTGTTATTTAGCTTGAGTGACCCCCCCACCCGTAGATGACATATCCCATCTCTGCTTTCCCGGTGCAGCTCACACACACCTGCTAAAACACTCGTGATGCAGCGGCGTAACTGAGCAATGTCCGCTCCTCCTGTCCTCCCTCCCTGGAAGGCTGATGCAATGCTTTCAGAATGTGGTGGTGATTGTGATTATAATGGAAGTGTTGGCCCTTGCAGAGGCCCTCCTCTGTTGTCGGCTATGGGCTATGGTACACGCCTCCCCTCAATCCCCTCCCTGACACCCAACCTCTTCCTGATTACAAGCCTTTTATTTTCATTTTTTTGCAATTTCAACCCATGGCGAACCTCTCTAAAATCTATGGAAAGATATGCCTTGGCATACTTCAAAGGACATTAAATACACACAGGAGGGTGCATACACTTACACGCACAATACACACACATGCACACAACAGCACACAAGCACACAACACACACACACACACACACACGAACTGAAACACACTCATAATGAAGGATTTAAGTGTATGATTTAACAGAGTTTGTTTTTTGGGGGGGGGGGGGGGGGGTAAATTAATTCTGTATATAATCTCATTGTTTTTCTTTTTTCTCTATTATTTTCTCTCTGTCTCTCCATTCATGCTTTCTTTTTCTCCTTTGCTTTACTTCCCCTGCTCAAGCCAGAGAGCGGTAAATTACCTTTCCTCATGAACCTCGATGAAAAATTCATGCCTACCTCCCATGGCCAAGCCCTGAAGGGTGCCATTATGTCAACATCTAAAAATACTTTACTTCACATAGGTGCTTTACTGGTGGAGTGTGATATACCAGCCATGTGGTACCATGGCAAAAAAAAAAGAATCATGTGTCAGCAACACTTCTACAGCCATACAACATGGCTTTCCAACAATGAGTGTGTGTGTGTGTGTGGTGTGTGTGTGTGTGTGTGTGTGTGTGTGTGTGTGTGCGGATGCGTATGTGTGCATGTATACAGAAGGGGTGAGGTGCTGGAGGTGTGTGTGTGTGTGTGTGTGTGTGTGTGTGTGTGTGTGTGTGTGTGCGGGTGCGTATGTGTGCATGTATACAGAAGAGGTGAGGTGCTGGAGGTGTGTGTGTGTGTGTGTGTGTGTGTGGGTGTGTATGTGTGCATGTATACAGAAGGGGTGAGGTGCTGGAGGTGTGTGTGTGTGGGGGGGTAGTTGGATACACACACTGTGTCAGATGGGAGCGTATGGTTTTCTCTCATTGTAGTTTTGTGACCATAGTGGAAGACAGAGACTGTGAGAATTCTGTTAGTTTTGTTGGGTGTGAAAAGGAAGAGGGAAAAAAATCCTGGTTAACCCAACTCCATCTTGTGGCACTGTGAAGATATGGTGTGTGTGTGTGTGTGCGTGTGTGTGCTTGTGTGTGTGTGTGTGTGTGTGTGTGTGTGTGTGTGTGTGTGCATGCGGAAAAATATGACATGACGGAAGATTTGGCGGAACACACTAATAAGTGGCAAGAAAGTTACCAGCTACCATCACACTGTTTAATATTTGAGTGAATTTGAGGTGTGATAACATGCACTCTGTGCTGTCAGAATCTCTGTTAGCCTGACAAGTTTAACATGAGAGCACTTGTCAAACCTGTTTGTTTCAAAACAGGATTTAGTCGTTAGAGGTCAGTTTAGCCAATATGTCAGTCATAATTTTCACATATGGTGTGTGTTTATTCTCATGAATGCCACCATACACATGGCATTTGATACCTAATATACTATTTCCTTGGCAGAGGCAATGTGCAGTTTGATTTACCTGAGCACACAAGTGAGTGGTGACAAAGATACAGATTCCACTAGCTTCAGATATCAACTTGGAGGAGATCGTGTGTCTTGTCATTGAGGCAGCAGCATAAGACAGAACAAAAGTGGGTTAGGCCTTACAAGCGTTTTTGGAAGTAATGTTGAGCTGTGCGTGTATGTTTGTGTCGGTGTGCCTGCTTATTTGTAAGTCTCTTAGTATGTCTAACCTTGTCAGGAAAATTTCTGCGGCTTGGTGAATCTGACCCGTGTGTCCTTTGGTTGCTCGTCATACAATGGTCCTCTCTCACACACACACACACACACATACACACACACACACACACACACAGTAACAGTATGTTCAGCACATACTTCCTGCATCTGCGGGAAATGATGTATGCCGCAGAACACACATGATGTCATGCTGATGCGACGGTTGAGCGCATGAGGGAGAGAGAAGGGCAGGGGAGCGGTGCAGGACCTAGAGACTGCCATTCATGTGTGTTAATTGGTTTCAGTTGGTTAAATAAACACACATCCAGGAACCAACACAGGTTCTTATAATGATTTCCAGCTGTAACACCAACACATAGACACTCACACACACACACACACACACACACACACAGCACTCCTGTACAAACGTACATGCCCACGAACACAAGCGTGCACGCGCACACACACACACACACACACATACACACACACACACACAAATACATGGACTGCATATACACTCACACACTTTTCACATCCACTTTCATAAGTACATGAGCAAGTACAGTCTTTTGCCCTATGTGTTTGCACTTCACTTCCTATCAAGGTTATGGAGACAGTAGGGTTGCTCTATGTTTGTCTGTTGTTCAGCATCTCCATGCCGTTTTTAATGACTATTGACATTTGTGGAGGTGGCTGCAGGTATGCCTATCTTGTCCCGTATCTTAAAGACGTTACTACAGGCATTGATTGTGGGTGGATGTTATTATGCCTTCATATCCACCCTTTTACATGATTGACACTTCAGCCACCCACTACCATGTGTGAGCGAACGCGTTTGCTTTCATTTTACTATTTTCTTCGTCGTCTGTGGATACTGGCCCAGTGTGACAAGTGTGTGAGGGGTGGAGGGGTGGGGTGGGGGCACATCGCAGTAGGCGTCTGAGCCAGTCATGTGACCTGCTCGACCCACTCAACCTGTTAAAAACATGCCACCCGTCTCAGAGAGGCAAACACACTCAGACGCACACCTGCGCACGCCTAGCTGCTGTGTCTCAGCCATGAGGTGGAAGCATTTTTACCCATGGACCTGAAGTTAACTCTGGCCTGGATGACAAACATGCCATAATATTTATTGGACTTTCTGCAAAAAGGTAATAAATGCCTTTATGGTGATTTTTAAAAAATTATTTATTTCTGCAGGTGTGTTTGAGCTGTTGCTAATTACCCTGGTTTATGCAAGTTGCAAAGAATTGCGAGGGGTACGTGCCATGGTGTATACGTCGGGGGTTACTATATTTAAATTTGATGAGGGCTTATAATGACTGGAATTGTTGTGCTCCACATACATTATTAAGGACAAAGGGTCGAGGGTTGCTTTGATGTTTTCCTATAATTGTTTCCCCTCTAGGTCAGAGGTTTTACGTAGCGCTGGTTCACCCATGTGCCAAACATGTGTAAGATATTTCAGACCTCCTCCTGTGCGCTTGTGTGAGTCTGTGCGAGTTTGTGTGTATATATGTGTGTGTGTATCTATGTGTACGTGTGTGTGTTTTATTCTCTTAAAACAGTGAAGGGTATCTTGTTCACCATTCATATTTTATGAAGTGTGCAGTAAATAAAAAGGGAGATATAAACATGAACTCCACTGGTCCCACAGCAAGACAGTCAGAGGTTCATGGAGAGGTGAAGTAGACGTGCTACTCTAGTTTAGGTGAGCCTATTCTTCTTCTTTTTTGTGGGGTGAGGGTTGGGGGGTTGGGGGGAGGTTGCTGATGTAGCCATTCATACAAGCCGGAGGTTGCTTCCCACTACTCTCCCCCTCCTCTCTTCCTCTCTTTTTTTCCTGTCCTTTTCCCATTTCCCCCTGTTTTTTGGAGGTGGTTCAACATTCCTCTGAGCTCAGCCTTTGTGTCCAGTGTGACCGGACCCGGCTAACCTCTTTGAGACTCCTCTGAATTGGTACCACGGGGGGACAGGGGTGATTGGCGAAGGGTTGGGATGAGGGATTTAGGGGTAGATGGATGTGTGTGTGTGTGTTTGGGGTACAGGAAGGCTGTTCTCCTGCTGGCAGCAGAGCCACAGGAGAGAGCCTCTCAGATTATTGTTTTTTAATGACCCGCGTATCCAGCCGATCATAAACACACTCAGAGCAATTACCACCAGGTGTTACGCCTGCGCCGCCTCTAACCTTCCTGTCCGCCCGGAATTAATTCACCGCTTATTGTGCTTGTATTTGTTGACCTGGAAATGTAGACATAATTGATTAACGGCGATTTGAATCAGACTATAAATATTTTTTGTGCTTTTCTAAAGAATGGAATGGCATTCAGGAGTTTTTTTTCCAACTTGTGAACAGGCATAGAATGTTCTGGTAGTCGCTGTCTTTTTTTTTTTTTATTTAATCTTTTTTTTTTCGCCTTTTTGCTTGGCTTTTTTTTCCAGAAGAGCTTCTGCATGTGTGCGTGTGCGCGTGCACGCGCGAGCAGCATTGCTCGGCTCTCTGCTGTGCTAGGCTTTGAAGGGCTGCGTGTGCGTACATACCAGGAGGACGTGTAATAGAGCTGTCCCTCCTGTTTGTTTGGATTAGGCGGCAAGTCGGCGAGGTCGAGCGGAGGAAGCGCCGACTTCTAATGGCTCCGATGAAATTTCTGGAAACTGTAATTTATGTGCGTTTTTTCTGTTTTTTGTTTTTTGTTTTTCTCCCCATAGCTTTATGTGCACTTACAGCAAGAATGCAGTTTCCCACCACTGCCATCACTTTAGCCCTTTTTGTCAAGGGGAGTGCTCAGGACCTTATTAAATACAACACACATGCAGCAAATCATACTTATACTAGGCCTCCTGAGTGCGGGGGGTCATCATGCCAACTTTGTTTGAGGCACGATTAAGAAATTAAAGGAGAGATAGATTTATGCGAAACTAAATGAAACTGCTGCTGTCGTGTACGGCAAGTTGCATGGACCGGTGTTGTTTATGGTTTGCGTGAGGAGGAAGGAATGTAGATAAAGATAGAGAAAGAAAAAAAAGAGAGAGAGACTTGAAAGGTATAATAAAACTTATTGAAATGGAGTGTAATACATCCTGCATATTGAGCTGGGTACTTGTTAAAGTGACGGGCCAACCAGAGAGGAATTTGCTTGATGGATGAATTTCGTCTGTCTAATGGATGCAAGCACTTGAAAAATGAAAACATCGATCCAACCCTGGAGTTTCCCGTCCTCCTAATGAGAGAAGAAGAAAATGAGAGGGAAGGAGAGGGAGACCTACAAAAAAGATATGGTAGAGGACATGAAAAGCTTCTCTTCTTTTCTCTCTGGCTCCGCTCTCTCCTTTTCTCTCGGCCTTTCTCTTGTGCGCTGTCCCTCTCCCCCTCGCTCCCTCGCTCCCTCTCTCCCCCAGCTCTTAAATGATACGTGGCACATATGGGTATATACTGCCTTCGTCACACTCGAATGGCAGTCTTCCTGGTCTTATACAGTACAGCTGGAGGACAGCATTTCCCATGTGTCATTGCATGGATTTTCCAAAATGAATGTGCTTTTCACGTTTACCCATGGCCATTTGGTCAGAGCCAACTTTCAACCTTGCCTTTGCTCCAAAATAAAAAAAAAAAAAACAGTGTCAGGTCATAAGAAAATATTATTTTCTCTCTAGTTGCCATGGACACGCCAGCATGCATAGAATGTCACATATTTTTTTTAATATTGTGTTACAGCAAATTACATCATTATCAACAATATTTAGAAAGTGGTTCAATTAAACTGCTGCACTTTTTGTGCTCATGCAAATCGAGGTCGTACTTTGTTAACAATGCATGCGTTAAAAAAAATGGGAGGTGTAAAAAAACAAACAAAAAAAAACAGAACAAAAAATACACACACTAGACACACTAAACACACTAGAGTGGTTGCCATTAACCACCATATTTGGCCTGACCTTTGATCTGTCGTCCAGGTATTGATTAAAGCAGTCTCGACATACCGGTAGCCTCAGAAACGGCACTGTGTTGGCGGGCCATTGATTCGCGATCGGTACTCTGCTGCTTCACGCAAAAACATGTTTATCAAGCCTGTCCCTTGAACACCAAGCCTGATGTCAAACAGCTGCCCTGGACTCGACCTTCATGCAGGCCGGCTTGGGATTGTTAAATTGTTGCTGTACAGACTGTGTACTGTCCTTTGGGTTATTTCACAACATATGTTTTTTTTTATACAGTACAACCCTAAAGCACGTGGGGGAAAAAAAAACAATATTGAAAATCCTGTTTATTAACAACTAGCGACTCAGCAACAGCGACTGTTTCAGTGTTTAGTTATTTATTATCAATCACTCCCCCACCTAATGAAGCAAAGCTATGCACGGTGAAGGCTGCCCTATACAGTGTGTAATCAGTGGAGGGTGATGGAGGCTCCAGATGTTTGTGTGGGACGGGGCCTAATGGAAGCAACCGGTGAGGTCAGGTGCAGAGCCTAGAGGTGTGTGCATACATGTGTGAATGTCTTGCACTCACTCACATACATGCATACACACACATGCACGCAAACACACACACACACACACACACACACACACACACACACCTCGCCCCCTCACACTTCAGCACACACGGTGCTCTCATGGCACTTGGTTAATTAATCTGTATTAGAAGACCAGATTGTGCTCTCTTTCTCCTCCTCTTTTCACCCCCTTTCCCTCTCTCTCTCTCTCTCTCTCTCTCTCTCTCTGTCTCTCTCTCTCTCTCTCTTTCTCTCCCTCTCCCTGCTCTCTATCCTCCCTTCCTGTCTTTCTTCATCCCCCACCCCCCACCTCTCTGCTGGTTCAGCGGATGGCATCAGTGGATGACAGCTATGAGGCAGCCACACTACATCAGGTGTGTGGGTGGATGGGTGGAGAGGGGTATTTGGGTGTTGGTGTGTGCGTATGTGTGTGTGTGTGTGTGTTTGTGTGTGTGTGTGTGAATAAATTATTTTCATGCAGGTTTCCTGTGGAGGCCTTTCCATAAGGCTGAAATTAGCCTACATTAATTTACATGTTATCTAAGTTACATGTTTCAGTGTTGCATCAACCACCATTTTTTTTATAAAAAATCATTAAAAGAAGAAAAATGAATAATCGAAATGCCTAAACCTGCCTGTAAAAACTGTGTAAACTGCATCCTCAGACAGACACAATGCTTTATAGCCTGTGTTAGAGCTGTGCGTATGCCAGCTAACCCATGTGCACTAGCACATGTCTGTGTGTGTGTGTGTGTGTGTGTTTGTGTTCTCATGCTGAGCTTTAGGGTGCACAGTTTTGACCTCTATCGTCCACACACTCTCAACACCCCCCCCCCCCCCAAGTGCATGCACACACACAAGTGCATGCACACACACACATGCATACACACACACACACACAAACCCCCCTAGGCTCCTGCCCAACCAAAGACCAACAACAGCAACCGTTAATTTGATCTGGCCGCCTGTGAGGTGACACAGGCAGGCAAACTGCATTTGCGTTAATGGCAGCCAAACACAGTGGCCCGCTGGAGCGGCCCCATAATGAGTAAATGGGCCCCGTCACAGATTTGCATCCCCCTCAAAGTGCACAGCAATGTAATTAAGGGAGGAGGCTCGTGGTGCTCTGTGGCCTCGCTCTCAGGGTTGATCTTCAACGGATGGCTGTCGGCACTGGGCTCGTCACACACACACACACACACACACACACACACACACACACCTGTTGCAATTGCCCAGGTCCAAACTGACGTTGCAACATAAAGTTGTCTGTCACTTGGAGTGACCTTGAGGGCCGCGCTGGGAAAGAGAGGCACCCTGTATTCTACTTACAGGCAAAACACAAAGTAACTCAAGTCTGTTCATTATTTATATACTTGTATAAACAGTACTATATCATGTCCTGTGGAAGGTTACTACTTCTGACGGGCCATTTCTGATCTGTTTGCGGCTGAGACCTGCCGAATTCACACTGTATGCATGTCTGTTCTGGAGCTGTCAGGCACTTGTCTTTGTCTTACTTTAATTAAACCAGGAGAGTTGTTGAAACACCCTGAGGTTGGTCTTTTTTATTGGCTGAGGTTCATGTTTTCGGTGTGCGCTACATGGTGTTAAGTCATTAGTCATGGTTGTGGTTGGCAGGTGCTCACTGGCATATTTCTAAATGAGTTCTGCACCATGAAAAGGCTCGGGCTTTTTTTTGCAGGAACGCGGTGTTTGTCAGTAAGGCATGGCATAGGCAGTCATTGACCAACAGGTGAGGGCAGTATACATTTTCATCTCCTGTCCTCTCCTCTTTTCTCTTTTCTTCTCTTTTCATCTCTTCTCTTTTCCCTTCTTCCTGCATCCTTTTATCGTTCTTGGAGTCCTCCTGTCAGCCAGTCTCTCACATGCACCTGACCTGAAGACAGCACTTTTCTGTCGCCTGTGCTGCTCTATGCAGATCCCACCATGAGTGGCAGAGGAGAGAGAGTGCTTTACATGCCATTCCTGATGAAAGTCATACCTGCTGCATTCCTGTCTAATGTCGTAGAGAAGAGCGAGGACATACACAGGTGAGACAGAGAATGTGGTGGGGTGGAGGGGTGAGATAACAAATGGAAAGGCAGGTGTTTGCCATTTCATTCTTTCAGAGCCTTCATGTAGTCCTGGAGTTAAGGACAGACAGACATCAAACCATCAAACCCTTTTTTTTTTCTTTTTTTTTACATTTGTTTCCACACATGGAGATTTCTCCATGTCTTCAGCTGCTCCGTGTTTGCAACAGACAAACCGCCTTAAGGAAAGTTGGCGCGCTGGCTTAATTGCAAACAGCTTGTTTGTTTTATTACTTATAATAACTGATTAGGAGACAAAAAAAAAACATACAAGCAAGGATGCAGCAACCACACAAACACATTTTTAGCCAAATAAATAAATAAGCATGTAAATGTGGAAAAGAAATAAGTCTGTTTGCTGTGACCTTGTCTTCCGTCTGGATGCAATGCTGAGGAGGGTTCCATGTAATTGTAAGTGTTATATTTACACTGACCCAAGCTTACCCTCACATCATGTTCCTGTTACAGACCATGTAATACTTTCTCTGCTACACTTCTCAGATATGCCTCTTTTTTGTGAGGACTGGTGATGTTGTGTTGGTTGAAAACCCCAAAACCAGAAAGCTATGATATATGTTGTTGTCTTTGGAGCACTAGCCCAGTCCCAGAGCGCTTTAAAATAGTGTTGACATCAACATTTTTGCATCTTGTTCTGTTTTTCATTTTTTTTTTTTTTCTCCCCTTCGTTTGGTTTAGTTTCGTCTTTTGTTTCCTTGTTTTGTGCCTTTTCCCAGGGGGCCGTGCTGACATTTGGAACAAAGTAAGCCTGGCCACTTGGGCTGGGCAGGCTGGTAATTAAGCGCACTGTCTGTCATATCACCAGGAGCAAGCAACCCTTTAAAAATTCTTCACTCATGGCCTCATCTGTTGGGGCCTCCTTGTGTGTGTGTGTGTGTGTGTGTGTTGTGTTTGCAATTTCTGTGTCTTCCAACATGTTTACGGGAGGGCTTTGCCGAGTGCCTCGCTCTTCGCACATTACAGTAATTTATCATGATTTGCTGTATGCTCTCCCATTTGTTTTTTGGTGTTTAATTCCTGCAGATGTATTTATAGTGCTGTGTGTTTTTCAGTGTGGGGAGCCATTGAGTGATTATTCAGAGTAAACCTGAAGCATAGGACATCTTGCTCTTGAATTCAGGACATAGTGCGCAAAGTGTGAACTTTGTTCTCATGTAAGGTCAGATGCACACTCTTCTTTCTGTTGTTTACTTCTCTTTCTTTCTTTCTTTCTTTGTTTCTTTCTTCCTGTACTCTCTTTCTTTTATAGTTATGTTTTTTTCTGTTTTGTCTCCTCTCTACTGTCTTTAATTCCATGACTGGTAGCTGTCCCTGTCCACCTTGGCAAATGGATGTACTCCATTATCAAAATTCAATTTTTGGTCCTAGTCTCTGGGCCTTCCTCTCTCTCTCTTGCTCTCTTTCTCTCTCTCTCTCTCTCTGGATGGCGATGGGATATTAGATGAATCCACCTCTTTGCTGGCCTCATAAGCATCTGCTGTGGGAGAGCAAATAGTCTTAATTGCGTTAGGCAGAGAGCTGGCGGAGCAGGACTGATGAGTGACAGCCTGGGGTGAGAGCCCCCCCACCCCCCTCACCCCCCGCCACGTCGCACCAGCGTTTTGGCACCTCTGGTCGCCAGCGACCCCTAACCTCAAGCGACTTGCTCTCCGAACCTAACCTCCGAATGACTGCTTGGACGACTAGGCCGTCTCGTAAGCATTCGCATCCAAGGCACTGGCTCTGCAGCAACGAGGCCACATTTGTTACATTCAGCATATGCGATGGATTAGGTGGGCTCACTTCTCATCTTTTTTCCAGGCCACCACAATTAGGAGTGCTTGCCTGTAGCAACGGCACTGAATGCCATGGACTCCCCAAGGCCCTTGCGCGAGCGCTACCGGGTGTCTCGCTCAAAGCCAGAGTATGTGTGCGCGTGGCTTGCCGTACCTGCTAAGCCCCCAGGCATTGCTGCAAGCTCCCTGTGCTTGGAGCCACTGGACCTCCGCCGCCTCTTCACTGGTTTCCAGAGTCACCTGCCGGCCACATGTCATGTGACGGCTTTATTTTTGGTCCAGGCATCGTGGTTAGCCTCGGGAAATGAGCGCAGGAAAGATTTAGGCATAGTGTGTGTGTGTGTGTGTGTGCTCACAGTTTGCTATAGTTTCCACAGAGAAGTTGGTGGGAGTGAGTGAGTATGTGTGTGTGTGTGTGTGTGTGTTTGTTTTTATTGCAGTGAGGATACTATGTGTGAGTTTTGTACATGGTCTACTTAGCATAAATTCCTGTGCTGTTTAGCGGTGAAGAGGGCCGCACTAATCCAGCAGTGGCGTCATCCTTCCCCCTCTTCCCTGCTCTTCATTCAAGGGTATTTATCCAATCCAGCCCAAGAGTAATGCTCCACTTTCACCCTCATTTAGTTGCAAAAGCACCTCCTACAAATGCCCAAACGAAATACCCATAGTTAAACACTCAATTCAGACACTCGTCTTTCTTCTTCTTCTTTGCCGTGGAATTGTCTGAAATAAACAGCTGCTGTTTAGGCTGAGACTTGACCCTTGGCCTGTGTCTTTAGTGTGCACAACCAGCCTCAGGTCATTAGTGTGAGACAGGCCCTCTCATTCTGTGTCTTTTTCTCTTTTTTTTTTTTTTTTCTTTCTTTGTCTGAGCCCCACCGCCCTTCGGGCCAATTATTTGTTTTGTTGTTGTTGTTGTTGTTCTTTCACCAAAAGAGAGAAGGGAAGAAAAAAAATGTTTACAGTCTTTAAAACTGTCTTGGAACTTTAAATTTCACCGACAAACACCGGCTGACAGACCAAGGCTCTTTAGATAGCCGAGGCCTGGTGTCATTTTGTGCACCTGGAAATGAATGTGTTTCGAGTCTTGCCATGCTCAAAAGCACAGTGTCACCCAAGGTTAGCGATGGGGGCCAAGCACGACTATTGTTGCTGTGTAGAAGCTGTGAGTTCATGCACTTGGCAGCGAGACAGTAAAAGAGTATTATTTATTTCTATTGGCCATGTAGTGGTGTATAGGAGAGAGGGACACTCTTTACCTGCTGGTGGAGGGGAAGGGTGGGGCTGTGGGCTGAGGGATAGATCTGGGTTTGGTATTCAAACTCCTAATCTCTTTTGGCATCCCACAGCTTATGGCCAAATCCATCCATCTGTTTTGGATGCTGGAGATGGAGGCTGCATAATTCATAAAGGCAGTTTTATGAGGATGGATATCTCTATCGCTCAGTGCTTTTTCTATTCGTTCCCGTTTTTAACACACACACACACACACACACATGTACACATGCACATACAGACACACACACACTCACACACGAAGATGTTTGTGCCCGCACACACACACACACACACACACACACACACACACACACAGACACACAGATGTTTGATAATCTGAATTTGATTAGTTGTAACAAAGATTGTGTCGAACTTGTCTCTCCCTCTCTCTCTCTCTCTCTCTCTTTCCCTCCTCCTCCTTAATCCTACTGGTTACAGAGGAAAAGGAAAATAAAGAGCACCCCACCCCCTCTATTCTCTCTTTCTTTTCTCTCCTATCATCCTCTCTCCGTTTTCGAAAAGCGATACAGCAGCGCCACCGACTTCAAAGGCTCCAGCCAGGTTGGAGAGAATAATCAGGGATCCTCCACCCCCCTCTCTCGAGTCGACTCTCTTCTCTCCCTCCCTCCCCAGCAGCTTTGCCCCTCGCTGGTTTGGAAGAAAGGAGGGGAATGGGAACGGAGGAACCTGGAGCGCCTCCGCGTCTCCCATTGCCTTCAAGTGGGCATCACACACACGGTGGCCAGATGGCAGGGCCCTCACGTTGTTTAGCAAGGGGAAAGTATTGAGGGTGTAAAAATTGTCAGTTTGAGGTTTTTTTTTTGTTTTTTTTTCCCGCAACATTTGTTGTTTATTTTGCGTCAAACCCCAGACGCTAATGCTATTATTTCCCCGTCTTCTGCTGCTACTGGGTGTTGCGTTTTGCCTTTCAGAAACTCCCTCTCTATCTAGTTTGGTCCATAAAGACAGATGAAAGGAAAAAGTTTGTGTGTGTGTGTGTGTGTGTGTGTGTGTGTGTGTGTGTGTGTGTGTGTGTGTGTGTGTGTGTGTGTGTGTGTGTGTGAACAGAGAGTTGACTGAATTAGCGGAGCCAGCTTTAGCTCAGAAGGATTTAATATTACAACTACTTCAGAAAGGGTTTGTTGAAAGAGTATAGGCAACATGTATTACTTTTATTGTTATAATAATTATTATTTATTAGTTGCAAATAAAACCAAGGTCATCTCTATAAAGAATATTTTCATTTTTATTGTCTTGTCACAGCTTTTAATTCAGTTTTATTTATTTGTTATGTTAACTTCTGATATGCAGTACCTAGTTATCACTCCTATTTGTTGTATTTGTGTGTGTGTATTTATACATTTTTTTAATATCATTTTAACCTATTTTTTTCCTCCTGTATTATTTAGAATAGATGCATTTTATTTTTGCGTGTGCTGCACTAGATCAGTAAAAATGAGCTTTATAGAGTAACTCTCAGTCTTAATGTCATTCTTATTAGTATTCCATTCACACATGGCATTCTGTCCAACATGAGTGGAGTGCGTAGTTGCCCATACCAGAATCCCCCCCTATAGCGATCACAGTCATTCCCCTCTGAATAAGAGGGAACTACTGCACTGCCCAGAGTCTCCATTTACTTTTAAAGGCCTTGATTGAAAAAAAGCCATTCCAGTGCCATATTTCTGGTCTCCAGGCATCAGCTCCATCTCAGTGCCTATACTTAGACATGTTTGACCTTATGAAGATAAGAAAATAATGACCATAGATCTGCAATCTCCAATTTTCTCTGGATTAAGGCAGGTAATTAAGCACTCTAATTGCACACTGTTGCTCGCTTAAACACTTGTTATTATTATAATTGCCACTGGAGTTTTTCCAGAGCTGTGGGTTCTTGCTGTACCGCCGTGCCTGAAGGATCAGGAGGAAGATTTACGGTGTTGCGCCAGCCGCTAGTCTTCACGGCTGTGCAGCTGTTTGCCCCAGAACTCAGAGGCAGCCTCAGAAATCAGGGAGAGGACAGATATTGTCAGAAAGAAAAAAAGAAAGAAAGAACGAATTAAAAACAAACAAAAAAAAAACAGATAGAGAGTAAGGGAGTTATTCAAAACAGAACAGGAGATCATGAAGGCCCAGACAAATGCCAGGTGGGACTAGTAGTGTGTTGATGCAGAGAGTGCAGAGAAAGAGATGGTGTGGATATGGAAAGTACAAAAGAAAGTAATAAAATTGTGAGATGGCATTGCAACAAGTGTACAAAAAGCAGCCCTGAGAGTCCACTGTGCTGACAGCGTTTATGTAATCAAATCTGGCCATCTGGAGCAGAATCAAACTAATTTGAGGCGTGGGACAAAGGAGGAGGCTGGAACGGCGTCTCAGTGGCACATT
>PYXC01000541.1:7967500-7975000 GCA_015244755.2 Tenualosa ilisha | reverse complement strand
TTGTCCCCCGCTCGACAACGCCGTTCCATCATGACCTCCGGCGATCGGCAGGGCCGCGTGTCAAATGAGCGCGCTCAGTGAGGAACCCCTCTCACGAACCTTGTCCCCTTTCCGTCTCTTCGCCGACACGCTCCATTACTACCACCCAGGTTTTCTGAATTGGAACAGCATTGTTGTTGTTTTGGCTTCCTCCTTTTTGTTGTCGCTTTTGATGAAATTCAATTTTGTGCGCACGTTTGTGTGTGTGTGTGTGTGTGTGTGTGCGTGCTGTCTGTTGTCCCTGCTGATGTCGTTATCAGGTGTCAGGCATTTCTGAGCGGGGGCAGGTAATGTGTTTGCACCCATCCCCGGTTGTGTGACAGTGTTATTCAGTCTCCAGAAGGTTCCGAAAGGAGGGGGGTGTACTGGTGGCCGGATGACAGAAGCTCCCCTGCCGCAAACTTATCAGCGAGACCGGAGGGAGCGTCGGCGATGGCGTCTTCTCACCGACACCACACAGCTTCTCTGCGCCGCGGCCACCATCATTCCCATGGCAGATGATACCCCTGCCACATGCTGCTCACACACACACACACACACACACACACACACACACACACACACAACACACACACATTCCCATATAGGCTTATTTACTTTCTGATCGCGTGTGAATTAATAAAATGGAAAAGCAGCTGGCTGTCACCAGTGGCCTGTAGAAATGTCCACCAGAGTGCCCACTGTGGCTTTTCCATGGCGCAGAGTTGCAGCACACAGCCCTGACAGCGTGCTGGTGTGCTGCTGACTGACAGCATGACAGTCTGCCACTGACATAGTGTGCACCTGAGCCTGAGCAGTTTAGTTAAGCAGGCACGTGCAAATCTACACAGGGTTAATGTGAAAAGCAGTTAACCATGTTGACTCTTTTTCTCTCTCTCTCTCTCTCTCTCTCTCTCACTCTGTCTCTCTCTCTCACTTACTCACTTTCTGTCTCTCACACACACACACTTGATCTTTGTCTTTCTTGCTCTCGGTCTGTCTGTCTCAGCCATCTTGATAGGGCTGTTCAAGAGCTACAGCTCTTGGCAACGTGCGGTGTGTACACAGGAATCCAGGAAGCACAGATTGGGGGCCAGTTGTCAGTTGCTCTAGGTGTGAGAGTAGATATGATATGCACCCTCTCCTCTCCTGTCCTGTCCTCTCCTCTCCTCTCCCTCCTCCTCTCCTCTCCTCTCCTCTCCTCTCCTCTTCTCTCCTGTTTTTTTTTTTTTTCTTCGCTGCTTTTCGGGAGCTTGTGGCATATGTGACACTGGCCTGCCAAAAGCATGTTGGCACTTTTCTTGGACCCTGTTTCTCTTACTCCATTAGTCATGTTTTCCTCTTGGCTTGGCAAGGCATTCATTCCCCCTCTTTCTCTCTCTCTCTCTCTCTCTCTCTCTCTCTCCTGTTGCGCAGACACCTTTGGATCTAATGCGAAGCGGCTGTTTGGGCCCTCCACACGTTCAAAGAGGTACTCTCCCCCCCATGCCCCCCCCCCCCCAGCAGACAGAGCATGTCCTCTGGGACACCATTCTTTAAGCCAGTGTACTCTAGGCACACTTCACCAGCTGCTCTTTGGGCATCTTTTGAAAAGCCTTTAAAAATCCCAATCCTGTTTTTTTTTTTTTTTTTTTTTTTCTTTTTTTTCTTTGCTGTGGTGTAGTTCAGTGTTTAACTGATTGGTATCTGTGGGAGTGTGACTTCAGCGCGTATCTGGTTTAGCTTGGGTCCTGCAGTAAGTGTATAGTTCCCCCGGCCCCTCGGGGCATCAATCATATTGTGAACTTGATACAATCTTTTATCTCTCTGGACCCTAATCCCCTTTGTTTTGTCGCCGGGGCAACGGCCCGACTGCTTCGCCCAACTTCCCGCCTCTGCTCCCTCCTCAGGGCCAGTGGTGACATCATTGCCCAACTCAGTTAATGTCATAACGCGCTCGCATACTTGGGCTGTGTTTGCCCGTGTGTAATGTGATAAAACGGCGTAATTGGTCCCTGCTCCTTTTTTCCGTCTCTCTCTCTCTCTTTCTCTCTCTCCCTCTCTCTCTCTCTCCCTGACAGATTAGTCATTACATCTCATAGGGCCCCGCATTACTGCCATGCTAAACGCCTCTAACACAATTGAATCCTTTAATGATACCCCAGAGTGCAATGTTCCAGTGTAATGATAGTGGACATAGTTTATTTTTCCTCTCTCTCTCTCTCTCTCTCCATCTCTCTCTGTCTCTCCCTCTCTCTCTTTCTCTTTGACTTTCTCCATGCCTTGTTTTGCATCTCCCACATATTAGCTGTGGTGTGGGTCCTGATTCAGACTGGGAGGAAAAGAGATGTCGCTGACCTCTGGATCAGCTCCTGACTCATGGCTCCTGAGTCACCCCTTTTGCTGTCAGGCAAAACGGGCTTTAAGCAAAGAACCAGCCGGAGAGCACCCACCAAAAGCCACATCTACACACACGCCTGGCTGGCTGACAGACAGAGAGAAGCAATAAAATCATCCAGATGCTGTCTTGGAGGGACATACACACGTGTGCGCACACACACACACACACACACGCGCGCATGCACAAAAGCTTAGAGATGCAAAGCTAGCCCTCTGTGATTAGTACTGATAAATGCTGACACATAACTACTCACTTGCAAGATGAAGTGTCTATCAGTAACAGGACATAGTTGGATGTGGGGTCTAATCTGTTCATTGCAGTTTAACCACCTCTGTGTTAAAAAACATTTACTTGTTTGATAGTCTTGCGACACTTTAAATGTATTTACTGTTTAATATTTCCGTCAAAAAATTTTTTTCGGCCAGCAGTGAAATTTGTCAGAGTTTATTTTCCAACTGTCACAGCGTTCCCACTCTCCAGAATTGTGCCCAAAGGCGTGTGTCTTTAAAATGGTCGGTGTCAGTGTGCTGTTTAGACTATTGGACATGCTCAAGGGCACGACAGTGAAGTTGCTCCCCAGCTCCGGCTGCCTGAGCCTGAGGAGTCAGTCTGGACCAAGCATTATTTACTCTGTGTCACTGGAGACATTTCCCCGTCTGAGGGATTATTTATTTATTTATTTATTTACTGTATCTGTTGTACAGTATTTTTTTTCTGTTGCTCATGAGCAAAACCTGCACATGAAACCACACCGAGCTGGGAGGCGTAATGGGACCTAGGGCTCCAGATGCGAGGTACAGGCTTGTCAGCGGCGCTGGCTGGGTTCGGGTGACCGGGCTGTAATTGGTGGAGTGCCGGGTCCGGTCGGTGTGGTCATGCTGTGGGCAATGCGGGGGTGGCTCACGTTTCTACCGTGGAGAGGAGCTGTCAATCATCTGTGCCTCTGATCAGATCCATGTGTCCCTGTCATACTTTTTTTCCATTTTCTCTCTCTCTCCCTCTCTCGCTCTCTCTCTCTTTCTCTCCCCCTCCCTCCCTCTTGCTCTCTTTGCCTGATTTTGCTCTCTCAGCTTGACTCTATTTTCATTTATCGCCCATTGTTCCCTCCGTATGTACTTTTTTCTCTCCTCAATCACTGTCTTGCTCTTGTGTTTTCCTGTCCTTCTTTTTTCTCCACGTCTTTGCCCACGCCATGTGGTATCGGTCTCTGCTTACAGTCTCGTACACACACGCACACATACTCTGCCCCACACCCCTTGACCCAACTATGATCAGACCTCTGGGCCCACTCAGGCCATCTCAGGCAGAAGAGAAACCGTCCTTTCTCCTTGTTCCTCCTCCTGCTGCCCATCGGAGCTGAAGCCCTGGTCCCGGCGCCCGAGTCCGCGCCCGAGTCCGCGCCCACGCCCGCGTCTGCGACTAATTTCCCAGGACAGCGAGACAGGAGTCATCCTGCTCCTGCTAACTTTATATTTCATTTTACACCTATCGATTGCGCCAGCCTGCCTCCTCCTTCCAGTTTATCATCCTCCGTCTCCTGTGGCTCCCGCTGCTCCAGAGTGTCTGATCAGAGACAGCCACAGCCTAGTGTGTGTGCGTATGTGTGTGTGTGTGTGTGTGTGTGTGTGTGTGTGTGCACGTGTGTGTGTGTGTGAGTGTGTGTGTGTGTGTGTGTGCGTGTGTGTGTGTGTGTGTGTGTGTCTCCTAACACCATTTTTCCATTCTGAAGATGGGCAGTAGGAGCGGGATAGCAGAGGGGAGGTCTCAGTGCTGATAGACTTAATCTGGGAGATGTGCACTTACATGCACAGACCAGCACAAACGCACACTCACACACACACACACACTCACTCACCCCCACACATACACACAGACACACACACACACACACACACACACACACATACACACACACACACACACACACACATAGTGTGTATGTATATCTATATCTATCTATGTATGTATCTATGTGTGTATCTATCTATATTTATTTATTCATCTATTTATTATTTATTTATTTATACATACCACTGCTTGATCAAATCTCCTATTGTGATGCAGTATTTAGAATGTGCATTATTTTCAGATAACCGCACACCTATGAAGAGGTTCCGCTTTTCTGGACGTATTACACTTGCATATCAATTTACCCAACTGGATGTGAAGTTTAAATGAACTGTCACATTAACACAACATCACCACCTCGAACATGCAATATTCACTGGTATACTCACTCTGTGTTGTTCATTATCTCTTACAAATCTATCTCTTTATCTCTCTCTCTCTCTCTGTCTCTCTCTCTCTCTATATATATATATATATATTGTCTGGCGGTCATTAAGGGAAAATAAGTCCTGGATGAACAGATGAACCTGGTCTCTACTTGCAGAATGATATGAAGATGTTAATCTGAAGCACAAAAGCCGTTGTCATTGATTGTAATTGTAATTTTCGCAGTGGTCATTTTACAGAAATAATTGACTTCTGAATCCAGCATTATGGAGAGCCGTATATAAGCATGCACAATTGCCAAGTCTGTCTATGTGTGTGTGTGTGTGTGTGTGTGTGTGTTTGTGTTTCTCTAAATCTATTTATGCTGCCTCCTGTCAAAATGTTTTTGTATGCATTGTCCATACTGCCCAGCATTAAAGGGGCAAGTGATGAGTGAGTGTGCATTTGCAGAGTCTTCTGCTTTCCACCAACTCCTCTAAAGGGCATGTAAACAGCCCAGACATAGGGCTGAGGGAGTGGGAGTGGGAGCGGTGTGCTGCAGAAGGACACAAGCTGTCAGAGTTTTGGGGAAGTCAGGTCGCAGCCAGAGACGTGACTCTGCATAAGTGAGTCTTTCTCAAGAGCCATGGAAACGGCCGCGCCATCAATGATTTCTGACAACTCTGAGTGACTCTCCCCTCCTTCTATGCTGGTTGTCAGAAAGACAGGGGAGACTGGAGTTAGATGAATGTCAGTTGAACGCACACACACACATACAGTCGTACACACACACACACACACACACACACACATACACATACACATACACACACATACACACACACACACACACACACATACACATACATTGTGTGTATGTGTTAGTCATTGTGTACTGTTTCAGAAATAGTTTTTTTTTTCCCTTAGTTCCTTAGTTTCCCCTAGGGTTAAACTAATGTTTTACTGTAAATGCTGCTAGTCAGGTAGACTTTTCTGATATTAGGCCACAGCCTCAACAGAAAGAACAGAATCTTAACAGTAAAGGTCATTTTTCCATCGCGAGAGAGAATCTCTTGCATATGTATGACTCAGGGATGCGTAGATGCTGTACCATCCCTTGGTGGCCCTCTGCTTATGCCAGAAAATCCCTGGCGGAGGTATCTTGGAAAGAGCACATCGGGTGCTGAGCATGACAAAATACCCTGTTGAAAATAGCCAGCGCTAACAGTCGGCGCGCCACAGCACTGCTTGTCCTCTCCGACGCTTACTTTATGGCTTTACGTCGCATTTAATCGGAAGGCAGTTGACCTTTTCGCTCTCGGACGTCTGTTTCGTCAGCGTAAACAAAGCTCTGCGTGGCTACTGAATGCCTAAACACAGCTGTTGCTGTAGAGAGTGGGAGAGCGCGCCGAGCATCGGGGCTTAGAATAGAGCACAACCGGCAATCTGTAATCACACGGCATGGCCTGATAAAAAAATAAACTCCAAAAGCGCCGCCGGCTTTGTAATACCTGCATTTGGGGCTCCCTCGGGGCGTGTGCAGGCGGTGGCCGCGCATTCATCGGTTTATGAGCCATGCTTAAGTGACACAAGGTAGGAGGATATTACCTCCCAGTCTGAGGCACAAAAAGCACGTCAGCACACACACACTCGCACACACACACGCGCGCGCGCACACAGACACACCGACAGACATAAAGGGTTTCCTTTTTCTTCTCCAAGACCTTCAGCGGTTTTCAGAGCTCTTCAGCAAACAAACTACCCGATAGCCAGCGGGTGGTCTAGCACAAATCACGCTGGCTGGACTGTTATTAACTTCTGTGTCTGTGTGTTGTCTGTGGTGAGCTCCTCCTTGCCCTTGCATAGCAGCGTGGTGTCGTAGTGTGACGTGACGTGGCGTGACGTAGTGTAGCGTGGCGTGGCGTGGCGTGGCACAGTGTGGCATGGCGTGCGTGGCGTGGTCTTGGCAGTAACCGGTCTAGTGTGACAGTGCCGGAGCTGGCAGGAGTCATTGGCACTGTCAGTGTGTTTGTAAAATATGGCGATGCAGAGCACAACTAACAAAGGGGCTGAGCGAGTCCCCCCACCCCGCGCGTCTTTGACAGGTCACTCAGTCAGGCACGCTCGCCTCCACACTCAGCCCGGCACGGCTGCAGAAAAAAAAAAAAAAAAATTGGAAGTGAAAAATAAACTCAGAGTGAAATAGAGATTCATCACCAGACCTGCAGTTAAGCAGCAGCAGAGGTGGGGAGAGAAAGTGACACGCACCACACACACACACACACCACACACCCACACACTTACACACACTCACACACATTGGCTCTTTACAAAGCTTTTATATTTGATAAAAATTGACCAAAAAAACCTACATATTAAGAACACACAAAAGATTATTGGTGAGATTGTATAAAGCTGATTTTGCACACACACACACACACACACACACACACACACACACACACACACACACAAATATTCTGGCTACCACTCAAGCAGGCACAGAGGGAAAGAGAGAGATATTCGCATACGAAGGCACAGGCTTACTGTTTCTCCACATATTCACCAAGGGTTTTGCGAATGGTGTCTATTTATGGAGTAATGGAGAGACTACTAAAATACACTTTTGAGTCAGTGTAGAGCGTCCCACACAGCACATTCAGAATAAGCTTTAACACACAACCACATGCACACAGGTATGTACACACGTGCACACACACACACACACACACACACACACCCTCATACTGTGCTCATTGAAGCAGTCTGACAGGGCCTTCCAAAAGATCTTCAAAAAAGATCCCCTACATATAAGTACACTTAGCATCAGTGCTTCATCCCCTGAATGGACAGGAAATACAGACAGCGTTGCTGTAGTGGCCAGTGGT
>PYXC01000541.1:7957500-7962500 GCA_015244755.2 Tenualosa ilisha | reverse complement strand
ATACCCAAATTTGATAGAACACCGAGCCATTTCTAAGGGCTTGACGCGCAGGTGTCTGCGGCATACATTTCCCAGTGGGCTTTGCTCTGTTAAAAAGAATGGAGTTCTCATTTTTTCTCTTGTTGCGCCACAGACGTGTCCGGTGGGCGCGCACATTGGACTGGTTCAACGCCGCTGCTTCTTCAGACCTAATCTCCTGAGCATACACAGGGTGCATGGCCTGGTCTGCACACACACACACACACACACAGATAGACACACAGCAGTAATCCTACTTTCCTCCCCTGTGTCTGAATAGGTCACTAAAATTGTGTGCGTGTGTATCCATCATCAGGGTTATTTGACTACAGTGCGAGTCGCTGGCATTAGGAGATTGAGACAGTCAGGGCCACCGGGCCGTCCGTGTTGTCCCTGGGATTACCTTAATGCTGTGTAAACTACGGCAGCAAGATTAGCATGACTGGCGTTCTGCAGACGCTGGTAATTACCGGATTTTCCACCTCGGCCATTGTTTGCCTTGTCAGGGAGATGGGCGCAGGTCAGATGGAAGAGAGAGGTGTGTGTGCATGTCTGTGTCTGCGGAAAGAAGACGAGTGGGAGAGTGAAGGGAACGCAGGCAGATACTGATATACTGACTGTGTGTGTGTGTGTGTGTGTGTATGTGTGTGTGTGTGTATGTGTTTGTGTGAGTGTGTGCTCTGACAGCTGGGCTGGAGTATCTCACAGCATGGGGTTCAGTGAGTGTGACATTTAATCAGATGTGGCTAATAAAGACAGCCGTTTGCAAAATTCAGTGACTGGCAAATCCCTCTCGTCTTGGAGAACATTCTAGAAATCTGCTTTAAAATGCTTTTAAAACAGATTGATCGATGGCATGTGTTTACAAATTAATTGTGTCAACACCAGTCCTAGCTCTCTCCCTTGACTCTTCACACTGTGCTTATGTGTGTGCGTGTGTGTGTGTGTGTGTTCATATACCATGTGTCTTTCCCTTTTGTGTGTAGAGCGCGTGTTCATACATATCGAAAAGCAAATTTGCTGTAGCCATCCAAAAGCTGTCTGTCCTCTCTCATCAGTGGCCTCCATGGCTCCTTGTTCCCTGCTGCCCATAGTGAGTTACTAGCCATGCAGCTGCTTTTCTCTGGAGCTCACACACACCTCTGCTCTTCCCCCAGTAACAGATGTCTGTCTTTACACACACACACACACACACACAGGCTGCTCTGGGCACCAACAGGCATGGGCACAGAGGGCTGCTCTGTGTGTTTGTTTGTTTATGTGTGTTTGAATGTGTCTGTGTGTGTGTGCGTGTGTGTGTGTGTGTGTGTGTGTGTATGTGTGCTGGTATTACTCTGAAATGTTGTGAGGGATCATGATGACCTTATGAATGCTCTGTCCTCAGTCTGCAAGCGCTGCTTGTCACTTTGCTACTGATTATGCGGGAGATGGACAGAGAGAGAGAGAGCAGATGAAAGTGGCAAGGAGAGATGGAGAAACAGATAGTTAGTGAGTAGGATAGAAAGCAGGACAGGGTTATAAAAAGCTTGAAGGCAATGTGCTGACCTTACTGATATGGCAAGGAAAGATCTCAGCATCTGTGTGCATGTGTGTGTGTGTGTGTGTGTGTGTGTGTGTGTGTGCATGTCTGAGTGTGGGTGTGTGTGTCTGTGTGTGCGTGTATGGTTGTTGTTGAGTTCGATGGGTTACATTCTCCAGTGTTGTAACTTCGCTGTCGATAGATTGTGGGCTGTTTACATACCTACACTAAGTGAAGCATGTATAAACATTTCTAAAGCAAAACAGCAGATGGGCCCACAGACGGAGAGAGGGTTTTTGCACTTCATCCTCCTCTCTCTCTCTCTCTCTCTCTCTCTCTTCTCTCTCTCTTTCTCTCTTGTCCTCTCCTCATTCCTTGAGAGAGAGAGAGAGGAGTCCATTAAACAAACCGCTAGAGGACAAGGTTAATCCCGTGACCTTTTGGGGTCCCCTTAGTGACCTCCTTAATCTATGGAAACGTACTCTAAGCAGAAAAGATATTTCTGCTCCTCTCTCTCTCTCTCTCTCTCTCTCTCTCTCTCATGTTCCTCATCTCTAGTTACAATCCTCAGAATGGGATCACCTCCCATTTCCTTTGGACATGTTGTCAATTACAGTGGGGGCGGTCGCCGCGCCAACAGGCCCGCTTTCACCATTGCCGCCTAATGACCTTACGCCGCTCAGACAATTATCCCAAAGCAAACACTGTCCTCATTCATTTACTGGCTGTCACAGACCAGGGCCCTCCATACCAGCCCACACACAGAAACACACACACACACAAAAACACACACACACACACACACACACACACACACACACACACACACACACACACACACTCATCAGCATGCAGGCTTCCTCTGGAATCATCTGGAAGCCTTCTTTTCAGTACGCGGGTTCACAGGAAGTGCCTTACAGCGGGGGAATTCGTCCTTAACCCCATCCGTCAACATGGTCCGGGGGGCGACACTTTATCATGTGCACGACACATCATTCTCAGGAGGTTGAAAGCAAAACGGACGCACTGGCTAATGTGCCACTTGACCTCCATAGCCGCCACTAAGTGTGGAAAAGGCGTGTGAGGCCACTTCATCCACGAAGAACCGCAAGGAGCCAGGTTTAGGCAGCATCTGGACTTCAGCTTTGAGTTAATCCTTTGTTTCTCTCGCTCTCTCTCTCTCTCTTTCTCTCTCCCTCTCTCTCTCTCTCTCTCACACACACACACACACACATACACAGAGATATTCTCATCATCCTTTACTTCTGTTCCAGCGTTAATATACGGGCTTTCCTGGAAGATTAGTGATTTATGACAGCACGACCTGGTGACAAGAGTAGTGATTAATTTATCTCCTCTGACTGACTGTCTGTTTCCTCCTCCTCCTCCTCTTCTTAATGTGCTGTGAAGCTGTGTTAGTCTGACCTCTGTGTCAGCGTTTCTGTGGAGCCACACCCTGTAGTTAAACATGCCTTCTCTTGGGCGCGCGCTAATGAGGCGTCAGCAAGGTGCTGGCAAGCTGCATTGCCACAGCATCCAACACCAGAGCTTCCCATACAGACACAACTGCTTCTCTCTAGAATATTCTTCCTTGATGGAACATGCCCCAACCCCCCACACCCACTTAGCTCTTGTAGTATACTAAATAGAATTGTATTTGTGTGTGTGTGTGTGTGTGTCAGCAAATTTTGGATGCCCTGAACTGACTTTGGCTATTCGCGCCTGATGACTTCTTGGAGGTCAGCCCTCTGTCCCCCCAAACCCCCATCCCCCTTATCATGGCAGGGCCCACGCTAGCCTCTGGGGAGACGCTGGGCCACTGTAGGGCAGGCAGTGATGGAGAGAGCATCGATCCAGTCCCAAACTTTGCCATTGGGGGGGAGAAGAAGGTAGAGAAGGCGTTGGAATAGTGGGGCAGGAGAAGAAAGGGGGAGAGAGAGAGAGAAAGACAAACAGTTCGCCTGCTAGGACAGTGATACAGAAAATAAGAGATTCAGGAACAAAACGGTGTGAAATAGAAAGGAGACAGACGGTGAGAAAGAGAGAGGTGAGGGAGGAGGGAAGAGAGAAAGTGTGTGTGTGTGTGTGTGTGTGTGTGTGTGTGTGTGTGTGTGTGTGTTTGTCTGTAATATCTAGCACTGTTTAGCTTAATAGATCCAAGTAAAGAAGTGAAGGCCCCATGGTTAAATGGACATTGATAAATCCATCCGTCAGCCCTGCTGATCCTCCCGAGGCCACTGGCCAACGGTCCTCTGGTCACTGGTGAAGAATGAATCGGCCTTTTTCCCTGTTGTCCTCCCAATCATTGTCAATATCAGTAAAAATGTCCAATAGAAATAAATGCAGCTATCTGTAAAGAGCGGGAAAATCAATTTCAGCAGAGAGACAAATTTGCCTTCGCCCTGCGTTGCAGTTTTTATCTCCTCTCGAAGCTTCCTCCAAGGGCATATCTGTGCCAGCGCTTGCGTGGTGCATTATTTTCAACAAGTCTTGTTGTTTTTGTCCTGGTGCTTATTCATTTGTCAAGGGCACAGGCTAAATTTGAATATGGTTTATCCTCATTCCTGGAAGGAAAAAAAAGAGAGACAATAAACAATGTGTACTTTGTGTTTTTATTGGGCACTCAGACTCAACTATAACTCAGACACAGACTACATGATGGAACGAGCCATTTCGTTCAACTTACCTGTTACCTCCAACTCACCTGAACTCTCTGAACCTCCAGAGATTGTGGGGCTGCGCTGTGGGATCTTTCTCTAGTCTCTCCTCCCAGTGTTGTGCCCTGCATTCCTCCTCTTTGGAGAGAAGATTATAGACATTCATTCGTCAAGTTGATGCAGTACAGGCTTGTTTTTTTCCCACCAAATCTCATTCTTCTTGCCAGGCCAGATTTAGGAAGACAAGTGATTGGTTAATTATTGTGTGTGCGTGTGTGTGTGTGTGCGTGTGTGTGTGCAAGAATAAGGTTTTTCAAACCACATTTCCAAACCACCTGCCATTTCACTTTACGGTATTACAGTTATTTTATTTTTCTATTTTTCTGTGTGTGTGTGTGTGTGGTGTGTGTGTGTGTGTGCGTCTGTGTGTGTGTGTGTGTGTGTGTGCGTGTGTGTGTGGTGTTTGTCTGTGCGTAATGAAGATGTGCTCGGTGTGAGTGGGCAGGTGAGCTGGCATGTACCCTCACAACTTAGTGCACATGTGGAGGAGGTGTCAGTATCATTCACACTGGAGCAGAGCACTCACTCAGGCAAGCAACATGTGAGGACAGGCACACACACAAACGCACACACACACACACACATACACACACACAGTGTATTTTAGTCCCTCTCTTTTCTGCTCTTCTCTGAACTTTACCAGTTGTGAAATTTATCCTCTTATGCGTGGTCATTGTACTTTTTTTTGTTTGTTTTTGGATGTGGTCGGTTGTCTAATTTCTGGTCTGTTTCATATTAGTAGCTTG
>PYXC01000541.1:7947500-7952500 GCA_015244755.2 Tenualosa ilisha | reverse complement strand
TGCTGCACAGACACAAACAGACTGATCTAAATAATTCAGCTAACATAACCTTTGTGACTCAGATGGCCATGCACTCAGATATAGATGGCCTTTCTTTGTCTTCTCCTAAGATTTGACTTACTGCCTGCTTATGAAACACACTCTGAACATCTATCTATCTATCTATCTATCTATCTATCTATCTATCTATCTATCTATCTATCTATCTATCTATCTACCTGTCTCTCTATCTATCTATCTATCTATCTATCTATCTATCTATCTATCTATCTATCTCTCTGTCTATATATACATTAATCTACATGCATTCCTTTTCTTATAATAATAATAATAATAATAATAATAATAATAATGAGTGTTTAATTCCTTATATATTTTATCATGGATGCATGGATAATTTAAAAGATAAGTAGAGTTTTTTTTATCTTCCAAGTTTTCTTTTTTGAAAGAGAGAGAGAGAGAAAAAAAGGATACACAGAGGAGGGAGAGAGGACTGACAGAGATAGAGAGAGAGAAGGAAGGAGGGAGGGTTGTTCTCTTTGTGCGCTGTGTAGGGGCTGTGATCTGCCTGTATTGAAATAGCTCAGTGCCATGACCTACATTTCTCAGCTGGGGGCTGACAGTCGAAGAAAAACTTGGGCGCTCTCGTTGCTGATTAATGGCGCTTGTTTTTGCCCAGTTTGATGTACAGGGAAAAACACAACGCAGTGTGTGCTGCGCCATTGTTTCCCACACGGCTGTCAGCACACAATTACACACGTTCTGTCTCTCTCTCTTCTCTCCCACTCCCTCTCTTTACACACTCTCTGTCTCTCTCTTCTCTCTGACTCCCTCTCTTTGGATCCCTCCCTGGTTAGCCCTGTCTGTCTGCCTGTCTCTCTTTCTCTCTCTCTCTCTCATCTTTGAGTAGAACCGTTCAGTCTGCCAAACTTGTCCTCCCTCTCAACTAAGCCTGTCCTTAAGCTTGGCCGTTCATGCCTATCGTTTGTTATGTTTGGTGTTTTGTCAGTTAGGAGTACGTAAAGGTTTTATGAACCACAAGTCCTTTGTGTGTGTGTGTGTGTGTGTGTGTGTGTGTGTGTGTGTGTGAGTGTGTGTGTGTGTGTGTGTGTGTGTGTGTGTGTGTGTGTTTGTTTTTGTGTTTATTGATGTACGCATGTGTGATGAGTAGGCCAGGTCCCATGGGATGTGGCGGTGATCCTCTCTCTCTCTCTCTCTCTCTCTCTCTCTCTCTCTCCCTCTTTCTCAGCTTGCCCCAATCTGTAGTACAAGCCCCGTGCTGACAGTCCTAATGAAAAATCATAATCGCCATCAGCTCCAGCCAGCCCAGGATTTGTGTCTGTGCTTGCTTTCGGCCACCATTGGCCCATCTCTAAGAATAGCAGCTGAGGGTTTTGTTTTGTTTTGTTTTGTTTTGTTTTGTTTTTGAACACAGTGAGAGAAATGGGATGGTAGTGTGATGGCACAGGCATCACTGAGCCGTTTTTCATTATTCACAGTTGCGGGTAATTAGAACATTTGACTGGTACAGCAAAGCTCAACTGAACAGTTAAACTTGCCAGAAAAAAAAAAAAATAGCTGTCTGCATTAATATTCACTTTTATGAATTTAAATATCCTTTTCAATTTCTCCAAAAACAAAAATTAAAAACATGTGAATGAAAGAAAGTCTTGATGTTGTGTGTGTGGGGGGGGCAGCAATAATAATTGTTTGGTATTTTTAGCTCTGTGTGTGTGTGTGTTTGTGTGTGTGTGAAAGAGAGACAGACTGACAGAGAAAAGTGACAGCAGTCACGCTCTGACTCAAGCAGACAGATAGCTTTAGCCGATAAGTAAACAGGCCCGTGGTGCAGTGCGCGTGAGAGACGCTGGTGGTAATTATGGAGACGTCCATGCCATGCTAACTTGGCTAATGTGCACAGACAAGGATGGCTGCCGCCCATACATTGGCTCAGCTGCCACACTAACGCCCGCTACAGCATGCTGATACCACAGAAAGAAAAAAGAGAAAGCCAACGTGTGCAGACTTTTTCTTTCTTCCTTTCTTTCTTTCTGTCTTTCTGTCTTTCTTTCCTTCTTTCCTTCTTTCCTTCCTTCTGTTGTATTCCACATTGATCATTCCTCTGTTCGAGCCTGTTTAGTCAGGTGTGTTCACAGATGGGGCTGAGGGCTCAGTGACGCTGTGTGTGTTGGCAGGTTTATGTCTGTCATGGGTGTTTCCAGTCGCGCTGCATTTCCACACTGCTGGATTATCCACATCTACCTCTCTCTCTCTCTCTCTCTCTCTCTCTCACACACACACACACACACACCACACACACACACACACACACACACACACACACACATACCATCTCCATCCTGTTTTTTTTTTATTTTTTTTGCATGGGACAGAGAGGCCCTGGCAAGCGTTTTGCGATCTCCGAAAGCCAAACATGAGCCCACAGAGCCATTTCTGCTCCAGTTGCCTCACCTGTTTCTAAAGCAAACAGGCGGGCCTACCTCCTTTAACGGCACGCAGACGAGCACGTTCCAAGTGTGATCCCCCAGCCCCAGCCCAGTAGTCTCTACCTCCCTCTCCAGCCGTACAGGGAAACATAAATAGAGTATCAATCAAATCCCCGGCATGTTTGTCTACGTTTTTTTTTTTTTTTTTTTATCGCTCCTGGGACTGTGAACGATGGTTATCTGATTTCTGAAACAGTCAAGTGAAGCCATTAATGTAACTAATCCGTGAAATACCAGAGAGAAGCGAAACAAGAAAATATGTTTGTGTGATACATTCAAGTCGGGACAGAAACCGGGAACAGTGGCTCAACTGTATAAACATAATCTTGAACTAACATTTCACAAAAGCAGTTAATGTTTTTACTTGTTGCTTTTAAGTGCATTTAATAATGTAAATTATATCAAAAAGATGATGTGTTTGAAGATTCAAATGATCCCCTACACCCTTATTTATATTGCATTATAGTGTGTGTGTGTGTGTGTGTGTGTGTGTGTGTGTTTGTGTGTGTGGGTACACTCAGCAGCATTATGCTGTTAAGAGTCTGTATGGAGTATGAGTGGTCTGGTCCATGAATCAATCCGTTTCACACGGGTCCATCTCATGTTTCTCTAAGCTGGCTCTTCAGGCACTGGGGTTTCGTGTTTTAAGTTTCCCGAAGCCTCCCTCTGCACAGCAGTTATCACACCATGAAGGCCTCTCCCAAAAATGTCAGGGGAATGTTGAGAGGCGAGCACTCAAGTATTTGTGCATCGCCAGTGTTGATTGAAGTGAAATGAGTAATGTCAGAACACACTGACATACAAAATAGTGCTCCTGCACTCCTCAACCCCAGCACACCCTCCCCCTCCCCTGTCAGCTCCAAATTGTTCTATACATTTCTTCTTACTTCTTCCCACCCCCCCCCCAACACACCACACAACACACACCACACACACACACACACACCACTAAAGAATAAGACAAATAATACTATAAAACTGAAAAAGAAAGGCTATACCATAAAACTGTTTCCCAAAGGGGCACTAAAGGAAGACAGAAATGTTGTCTTTCTCTCTCTCTCTCTCTCTCTCTCTCTCTCTCGCTCTCTCTCTCTCTTTCTCTCTGTCTCTGTCTCTCTCTCTGTCTTCCGCTGGTCTGTGACATCACTGGGCCCCAGGGGACTCACCCTACTACAAGGGCACAAAACAAAGGCCAGACACAAACACACACCATCACACAAGCAGCCACTCACGCGACTCCAAAAAGCCATGCATTAGCTTGAAGGCTGGTAGGACGAGGTTTTGCAACCCATCGCAATTCAAGATTGTGAAACCAGCCTGTGTAAAACAGCCCGCTGTCCCCCCACCAAAGGCAAGGCCATCCTCAGAGCCTTAGAGATGGATGTGCTGTTCTATTTTAGGTGGAGATGTTGAGCACTGTGGTGCTTGGAATGCCAAGGGACACTAGGGATGTGTATGTGTGTGTGTGTGTGTGTGTGTTTGTGTGTGTGTGAGAGAGAATGTGTGTGTGTGAGAGAGAGAATGTGTGTGTGTGGATGTGTGAGAGTGTGTGTGTGTGTGTGTGTGGAGGGTGGGGGTGGTGGTGGGGGGGGGGGTAGGGTGGCGTTCTGTTGGATGATTTTGCTCAGGTTTCAATTTTAACAGAGGGCCCTTCAGACCCTGGAGAAGCCAGCGCCCATCTGGATTGGCTAAAGAGCCAGTTTTTACTTGCCTGAAGAGAGGACCCAGCGAAACAGTGTACACAGTGTAAGCAACAGAAAGAGAGTAAGGACATCACTGCACATCATCTGTGTGTGTGTGTGTCTGTGTGTGTGTGTGTGTGTGTGTGTGTATGTGTGTTCTAAACTGCTTTGACAGGCTGGTGACCTGATAGGGGTGCCCTCACACATGTCTGATCCCTGACGCCCTAGCACTAGGCGTTGAGATGTTTGACAGGATGGGATGAGAGCCTTTGCACTGAGGTCTAAGAGCCCTAACACTTTTGTGTGTGTGTGTGTGTGTGTGTGTGTGAGAGAGAGGTTCAGAGGTGGAGTGATGACAAATGGAACCCTGCCATTGTCTGAGTGCAAAGGGCCCACTGGCACTTGAATGAGCTTTATTGACACTTTTTCAGATAAGACCCAAGGTATCAGATGACAAGTCTGCTCACTCACACATACATGTACACACACACACGCATGCAGAGAGAGAGAGAGAGAGACATATGCAAGCACACTGACACTCACACATAAATGCACTCAGACATGCCACACACACACACACACACAGGAAACTAAGAAAGCCCACCCTGGAGTTAGCCATGGCCTCGCCCCTCTGACCCAAACTGCCAATCATAGTGGTGGCCACAGCCAAACGAGCCTGCAGAGGTAACATTATACTCCCACTGATTAGAGTCATAGTGCACACAGACACACACACACACACACACACACACACTATACAAATAGAGCACAGGGACCTAGATCCTAATCTGTTTCCTGTGCATTAGCCTTG
>PYXC01000541.1:7917500-7942500 GCA_015244755.2 Tenualosa ilisha | reverse complement strand
AAGACATCATGGAGTCATTCACCGACTCCGTAAATCACAGCAAGATGGAGAGGGAGCGAGGGAGCGAGCTCAATGGCAGGAGAGGGCTGAGAAAGTAAACAGTCGCAGCTGAAAACGTTTGGCCGTGATTTGCTGTGCGAGAGGAGTGATGTTGTTTGTGCGAGGTGATCACTGATGTTAAACAGTCTTGTGTCTTTTGCTCCCCCTGCCTATAAGTCTTCCTTATCCTACTTTATCAAGCCACTGCTCTTTCACCTCTCTCTTTCTCTCTCCCCCTCTCTCTCTCTCTCTCTCTCTCTCTCTCTCTCTCTCACCACCTCATCCTGCCCCTTGATCACACATAGAATGCTGTAGCTTTGTGTGAGTGTGTATGTGTGTGTGTGTGTCTGTGTGTGTCTGTGTGTGTGTGTGTGTGTGTGTTGCACCTCTCTCGTCTCCCATGTGGCACCAGCACAAGGAGCCCTGTGCCGCTGACTGACTGACTGGCTGGCATGCTGATGAGTCTTCGAAGGCTGCCAGAGTGCAGAGACCAGACACAGACATTTTCAAACACTCACCAGTAGCATGATGCAATTAATTGGATGTTGAGGGAAGTGAAGCTGCATTAGATTTACTCATATTAGCACATAAAATGCCTATATATATATATTTTTTTTTTTTTTTTTTTTTTGAGATTAGTGAGTTTATAATGACAAAAATATTACAAGCTGAGGAATTAAATGAAAAAGTAAGAATTAAATTAGTCATTAAGAGGTTGACTAGACCAAAAAGGAATGAAAATTAACTTTCAAGAAATTAAAAAAAAAGAAAGAAGGAAATTTTAGGGTATAAAATATTACATAAGAAAGTGAAACAATCAGAGAGAGATAGGTCCGTAAAAGCTCAAATTAATTAAGGAAGCAGAAAATTGAAGTCAAACCAAAGTGATTAAAAGCAGTTAAAATGGCAAAGTGATTAGTAGAGAATGGACAGTATGGAAATAAGTGGAAGCATAATAATGCTGTAACCACAAACAAATAAAAATACAGTGAAAGAAAATCTGAACTCGACAAAAAAGAAAATAAACCTCTGGATTAAAGCATCAGTTAAAAAAAAAAGACTTGTATAATTTTGAATCAATGACAATAAAAGTTCAAATAATATTTCAAGGAATCAAAATATGTAATGAAAATAATATATTTTCAATTGATGGCTGGGTGCTTTTTAAAGGCAGTCGCAAAGCCTCAGCCACAGTCAGATTTTCTGAGTACACTGTGACAGACAGAACTTAATCAGTGGACATGGCTTGCCTTGATAACCTAGTCTCAGAAGCAAATATAAAATCCATTTCCTGTGGAGAAAGGCAGTCATTTTTAAAGTTTATAGAGTGAACATGGGCATTAAGCATAGTAATGCACAAAATGGAATAATGCACATCTTTACTTGTCAGTAACCAGGGAGGTGGAAGTGACAGTCATAACCCCACAGCAATGTCTGAGTCCACACTGTACATGTGCAGGGTCACTAGGAGTGGAAAGATCTTGTGCACACATTTGAGACATACGTGGGAGGAAAGGGGAAAAAAGCAAAGAGAGATTTTGTGTGTGCAGGTGAGAGAGAAAAATAAGAGGTAAAATGTGTGTTTTAGTGTGTGTGTGTGTGTGTGTGTGTGTGTGTGTGTGTGTGTGTTGTTGTGTGTGTGTGCTTTCTGACTTTGATCGTGCGGGTGAGGTCAGTTCCATTTTACACTCCTACCCATTCGCCCTCTGCAGACTCGCCAAGGCTCAACAGAGGCCAATCTCTTTCATTTCTCTGCGCCAGAAATAAGTTTCACAATGTTGTGTGTGTGTGTGTGTGTGTGTGTGTGTGTGTGTGTGTGTGTGTGTGTGTGTGTGTGTGTGTGTGTTCTTTCCCTTTCGTTCTCTCTATTCTTCCCCGCTCACATTCACCGCCCTCCTTCCCTCCTCTCAGCGGCAGGTTCCAGCGATTACACGCGGGCTGCCAGGGCCGGCCGCTGCTGAAATGTCGCCCAGGAGTCTCAATTTCACACCATGTTCCAGCCTGTTCCCCAGCATCCGAAAGAGAAAACACACTCACACACCACCCCCCTACACACACACACACACATGCTTACACACTCACACTCACTCATAAAGACAGACATAACCCTGTGCTGTGTTCAGATACTTCACTCCATGGGGAAGCGGGCTTTGACTCCCGCAGCATTAATGTGACCCAGCACCCTCACCAACCCTCACACACACCACACACACACACACACACACACACACACACACACACACACCCCAGCCACCTCCTGCACCAGCTCCAGCTTCACTTCTGTTTCACCCGTCTGGTCCTCATTTTTCTTGGCCTCTCCATTCTCACTCGTGCAAGCCTGTGAAACATGAACAGAAGCAGCACCTCTCTCGTTACACACACATACACACGCACGCGCACATGCACTCACACACACACACACACACAAGCATACACAAGCACCCACACACACACACACACACACACACACACACACACACACACCCACCCATACACACACACACACACACACACACAAACACACACATACGCACACAGGCACACACACACACACACACACACACACACACACACACACACATACGCGCACAGGCACACACACACACACACACACACTGTTTTTTACTCCATTTCTCCTCCTCTCAGCATCTTGTTTTTCAGTTCAGTTCCAGGTTAGGAGAGAGAGAGAGAGAGAGAACAAATCTTAGAGCGGGCCTGTTCTCTGAACGAGTGGCTGATTAGAACGACTGTCAGAATGGTCCCACAGACAGACATCATATTGATTCTTTGTGGCAGTCGCCAATCACCAACACCCCGGGCACTACGCTCCACTCAAGCATACGGTAATGTGCACCAGCGGCAACATAGGTGCTTCCATTCAACCTCAAAGTGTTTGGCCAACAAAAGAAGCAGCTCTCACAGATAAGAGCAGTGTGTGGAGAAGACACAGGACTCCCACACACTCCAACCCCTGGCCACGGCCCCCTGACACAAACAAAAATGCGCACACACTCAAACACACACAGACACACACACACACACACACACACACACAAACAGAAACATTCTATCCGCCAAGGTGCCTGAGCAGTAACCAGTCTTTGTACCGCATACCGTACAGCCAGGAAATGTATCATTTACACCCCTCCATTCTTAAGGCCATTGGGCCTCCATCTTGTTATGGCTTCATTCGTGGTGACGGATCCTCACTGGCAGATGGCTCCTTAATGGCTGTGCCTTAACCTTGTCCCTGGCTATTTGTCCCAGGGCAGATCAGTCAGACAGACAGAGAGAATGACAGCCTTCCCTGTCTGGGCTCTCATTTAGTGCTGAAGGCAATGGGGAGGTCGGCTCAGTGCTATTTAATATGGCCCGTCATGAAACGGCCTGTCCAGACAAGGACGGACTGAATAAATGATTTAAGGTGTGCTGATAGAAAGGTTCTGACTTAGTGACCGGCCACTTCAACTCCAGTTATTTCATTTTTTTTCTTCTTTTTTTTCCTCCCTTTTGTTGCTTTTTTTTTCTCTTTTCCCCGTCTGACTCTGTCTTTTTTTTTTTCTTTCTTTTTTTTCACATATCCTACATGTGTCTTTCACACCCTCCAGTCAGTTTACCCTTCCCAATAAATCAAGTACTAGTCTGTTAGGAGATCACACTTCATGTTTTAGATGATAGCATTTTTTTTTTCTCACGCATTACATTAGCGAGTGTGATGGGGGGCGCGGGGGAGCTAGAGAGAAATGGAACAAAAGCAAAAGTTTTGCTGTGGCTTTAATGGCAGGATTACTGTCTTGCCAAGAGGCTTGTGTTCCAGGTTCTACCTGTCCGCTTTTGTGGCGTTGCATGTGGTTCATGCAGACAGGGCTACAGTGTGTGTGTGTGTATGTGTGTGTGTGTATGTGTGTGTGTGTTTGGGGGGGTGGGGCAGAGGAAGGTGTCTGGTGGCGAGTCTGGATCTCGTTAGTGGCTGGCCTTGGCTGTGTATAATACTAGAGCACAAACAGGACTGCCAACAAGCCAGAGAGGCAAAGAGAACAAGAGAGAGAGAGAGAGGGAAAGAGAGGAAAAGAGCGAGTGAGCTAGAAGTTTGTAATAAAGGCATGAATACCCGTGGCTGATGCTTTCAGTCTGTGGCATGTGGGAGAGGTTGCCACCACTGTCTACAGCAGCACTGGCAGCAATACCACTGCCTCTTTAGTAGCAAGACGCCGATTGAGAATATGTGACGAAACAACAGGAAATCTCTCTCTCTCTTCTCTCTCTCTCTCTCTTTCTTTGACTCTTTCCCTCCCTCTCTTGTTATCTTTCTCCCTCTCCTGTCTCCTCCCCCCCCCCATCACGTGCATGCTAACCTGCTCACTGGGACAGAAAGTAGGGACCTGCTCAGTGAGTGTTAACAGAAGCCACCGCAGGAGAGGCAGATGGCAGCACCTACAGTGCGGGGACAAACATTGCCTGGGGGGAGCAGGCCCTGGCAGGCTGAGTCACACGAAGGAAGAGGGGGCAGAGAGGGAGGGTCACCTCAGGCTCTGTCTGAGGTCACACACATGCACCTCCAAGGAGTTTGGGTAGGGGGGGGGGTTAGTTAGTGTACAGTAAACAAGATTGAGAATAGGCTATATATTGAGAGAAAAGGAAAAAAAACTAGGTGAGAAAAAAACAAATCCAAACATAGAAGCCAAGCATCTACTGTGACTGCTGTGGTGTTGACAACTACACAGACGTACCTCTGATTTTCTTAATGTGGTGTGTACACACACACACACACACACACACACACACACACACACTGGCAGACAGTTGACAGCTGCAGGCTAAACTCTCCGCGGTTGTTTACGTTTATGCTTTACTTTGCATTTACATTTCATTGAGCGACACTCACAACAGCAGCGTCTAACCGTTTTGAATTATTTTCTTTTTTTGGTTATCTGACGCTCACACCAATCCACCGCTTTAGCACGAAACACGCACACGCAAGCACACTCACTTGTGCAGTGATTAGACATTTACACTGGGTCAGGCTTGTTCACCATGGCGTCACATAGTAAAACTGTCTCAGTGAAAATTGGCAACGTCGGACATTCACTTGTTTTCTGCTTTGCCTTAAAACAGTGTCCATCGGAGGGCAGGAAATCAAAGCAGGGCTAAACCGCATGGGGACGCTTTTATGCGCTTGTCACAGCGTTGTTTACACCGCCTCTCCACTGTGAAAACACACACACAGACACACATATGCACACATACACACAAACACACACACACACACACACACACACACACACACACACACACACACAGAATGGGGCACCTCCAGTGGCAGCAGTGGCTGGAGGACTGAGGCGTGGAATACCAATGCGCGCTCATGGGTTATTGAAAAGGCTCAGTCTCAGAGAGTGGCCACTGCAGAGGGGACTTGACACACCTCTCTCTTTCTTTCCCTCTCCTCCACACCCTTCCCTCCTTTCCTCTCTCTCACTCTCCTCCCCCCTCTCTCTCTCTCTCTCTCTCTCTATCTCCACTGCCAGGGCCCAGTACACCAGAGCAGGGGAGAGAATGCCTGAGCAGGGCTTTGGCTGCGGCCCCCACTTGGGCCCTGCTCCAGGCATCGAACCACGGCCATTTTTAATTAGGAATTTAATCACCAATAACACAGTCGATCAGACCGACTTAATTAGTTTATGAGGGAATAAAGACAGTCTGATAATAATGTCACTTCACAGTGACATTGCAGTCTTTGTTGGTCGTCCGTTTAACAGGAGGGGCATTGAGGGGGTTCATTGCAGGCCAAGAGGTGAAATATTCTACAGACTTGCATACTGATGTTCTTTATAGTTAGTGTTATTTTTATGCTGTCGCTAATTAGGAAACATATTTTATTTTTGTTGATAATAAAATGAAAAACTATCTATTATCAATAATTGGAAAAAGCCCAATATTGTTTTCATTATTTTAGCAGAGGTAAAAGAAATAGGAAAATAAGGCAATTTTAAAAGTGATAATTTTAAATTATTAAATTTTCTGTATGTAATGAGACTATTTTCAGTTGAGTGAGTATGATGAGACTGTCAAAACGTTTCTGCCAAGAATGTTTGCTTTGTACGTGTGTGTGTGTGTGTGTGTGTGTGTGTGTGTGTACATTGATTTCATGTCCCCACGTTGGGTCTTCTTGTTTTTGTTCTGGGAACACATCATTTTATCATGCTCCACACGTGTTTGCAACACAGTAAATTGCAATTTGTCTGGTGCTGCCTCTGCAGTCTCTATACCCCCCCCCCTTTCATGCAGACACACTCCAGAAATGGATATTATTCACTGAGAAATGCACATCCAAGGAGGATAAACTGGTTCTATATGTTTGTTATCCCACTCCCACTTTGCTGTTAATTAGTAGCAAGGACAGAGATAGTAGCTGTTACATTTGTTTGTGTGTGTTGCGGTCTGTGTGTGTGTGTGTGTTTGTTTTTGTGTAGGTAGCATTTTTGTTTTTGCTTTGTGTGAATGGGAGAGACATACCAGACATACCATTCATATAGTGTATGAATGTGTGTGTGAGAGTGAGTAAGTGTGCGTGCACGTGCCTGAGTGACCCCGTTAGTTGCCGCGTGCCACGTGCCACCCGGCCCACAGACACATCAAAGGCAGCCGTGCCCGCGTTTGGGGGCAGCCAATGGGGAGGCAGGATGGTGCATCAGGAGCGCCCCGCATGCTGACTGCCTTTCCAATCAGGGGAGACGGCGACAGGCACGCTCCAACGGACCTCTGATTGCCTCTTAATGCCGCGCCACTCTGCTGCGTGCTCCACTTCGTCTCCGCTCAGCGCTATGTCTGAGTGCGCGTGTGTCTGCGTGCGTGTTTCTGATTACATTCAAAATGTGTTTGTGCACGTGTGTATGTGCATGCATATTTGTCTGTTGGTATGTGTGTGTCAGCGAGTGTTTGTGTGTGTGTGTGTGTGTGTGTGTGTGTGTGTGTGTGTGTGTGTGCGCACGCGTGTTTATGCATTTGTGTGTGTGTGTGTGTGTGTATTTGTTTGATGTAACCGCTTGCTCAGGCTTATTTTAATAGTGGGAAAGAAAGGAATGGGGGGAGGTGGTGTGTGTGTGTGTGGGGGGGGGGGGTGTACGGGAGACTCCAGACTGTTCTTCCTCAAAGTGAGCCCTAACTGGCAACCTCTCCTATCCAGTTAGGCAGAGTCCTGTTGGCCCACACCCTGGCCGCTCCGTCAAACAGGCCGAGCTTCAGCGCAACCCTTCTCCTCTCCCTCTTCCCTTTGTTAATGCTTTTGCTGGAACCCTTAGCAAAAATATATTTGTTGGGCCAAGAAAAGAGAGCAGAAAGTTGGGGGAGTTAAAGCGAGAGAAAGGGGGGCAGTGGGAGTGTGTGTGGTGTGCGGGGGTGCGGAGAGAAAGATGTTTGAGTTAAGAGCGGCAAAGCACGCACACTCTGAGACCTCCACAACAGGGCCAGCCAAGAAAAGAAATTAAAGCGCAGCAATTATCAGGGCCCAGAATTAGAAGCAGAGAAAGTTTGGGGGGCTAATAAACATTTGAAAAGCACCCTGGGGCCTCGGCAACATTTATTGCTTTCTGTCTCCCATTAAGTCATTCTTTTCCTCTTTTTTGTTTTTCCTTTTTTTTTTCTCTTTCTTTTTCTTCTTGGCATTCCCAGGATGTTGTAGGTAGATTTTATTAATTCTTGCTGGCAAGACTTAATGAAAGGTTGTTACGTTTTTTTTTTTTCTTTTCTTTTCTTTTCTATTTCTGTTTTTTTCTTGCCTCTCTCTCTTTCCCCTTGCCGGCAGATGGTCTGATGAAATGTTTTCTCTGGGCCCTCTAATAGCTGAGTCCAAGTTATCAGGAGCGGAGATAGAGCAGAGACGGAAGAAGCAGTCATCCATTACACCAATGACTAGCTCCCCCGCCCCCCCTCCTCTCTCTCTCTCTCTCTCTCTCTCTCTCTCTCTCTCTCTCTCTCTCTCTCTCTCTCTTTTTTTTTTTCTGTCTCTCTGCCCTACTGACTTTTCATCCTCTTGCTTTGACCCTCTCTGCTGGAACACCCCAAAACCCTCCCCAGCTCACACACACACACACACACACGTATGGACACAGACACACTCACACACACACACACACACACACACAGACTCAAACTCACACACATACACACACACACACACGTATGCACACACAAACTCAGACTCACACACACAAAACAGTGTCATTTTCTGTTCTTGCTGATGTGTAAATGTAAATGCAAAACTGAGTGCACGCACGCACACCTCAAGAAAACTGCCCACCCACGGACACCGTCACACACAAAGCGCTCCAGAAGGTGGAGAGATTTGTGAATCCTGGGAGGATTAAGCACATAGCTTAATGCTATCTGACTGCCATCTCACACGCCTCTCTTTCTCTCCCTCTCTCTCTCTCTCTCTCTCTCTCCGTGTCTTCCTTCCTCCAGGTAGACGAGGCTAAAGCGGAGCCGGCATCAGGGGGGAAGCAGGGCGTGGCAGTTTGAGGTGACCCGCGCGCAGCGGTTGGCCGAGGGCACAGGGCGTGGGCGGCCGGGGGGCGGGAGCGGAGCGGATTATCTGCTAGCGCGTGGCGGCACGGCCGACGCAGCATGCGCCCGGGATGGATGTGAAGGAACGCCGGCCGTACTGCTCGCTCACCAAGGGACGGCGCGAGAAGGAGCGGCGCTACACGGGCTCGACGGGCGACGACGCGGACGACTGCCGAGTGCCCACCCAGAAGTCCTACAGCTCCAGCGAGACGCTGAAGGCCTTCGACCAGGACCCTTCTGCGCGCCTGCTCTACGGCAGCCGCGTCAAGGAGATGGTGCATCGCGACGCCGAGGAGTATACGCGCCAAGGTGGGTGATCACACACACACACACAGACACACACACACACACACACACAAGCACTCTCACACACATGCAATTTTATACACACTCATACATATATATATATATATAGCTCTTAGATATAAATACCAATACGAATAGTGAAAACGACAGGTTGCATAAAACATTTTAAAATAGTTTCCTCCCACACAAAACATTCAAGATAGACACAGGAGAATAAACAGACTGCTGCCATGGCATTGATGGTTCAGTGCTTAAGATAAAGATCAGAATCACTTTATCTTGACCTGAATCCTTGTGAATTGCACAGGATTTTCACACGGATATGTTGTGCAGCACTGGACAGTGTGACAGTTAACAGTTGTCAGGATATCACACTCAAACTGCAAACTCCAACCACACACACACACACACACACACACACACACACACACAGATATTGATGCAGGAATCTGAGTATTGTCTCCTAGTATCACATATAGCGAGACATTTAGGGAGAAAACCGTGCCCATACACATATCTTACTAATGGCTAATCCAAGCAAAATGACTCCAAGGTTAGTATGCCTTCAGAAACATGGCTCTCCCTCACCTATGTAAGACTCACTCACTCGTCATCAGAGCACAGGTGTCACTTCTTACAATACACACCCACATGAACCTAAAATTTCACATTCTGAGGTGTTTGTGTTTGTTTGTTTTGTTCTTATTTAGTGCGCATTAAAATATACCCTGTAAATGGTAAGTATATAATGATATTCAAAGTAACTCCTGTTTGAGACAAGCACTTTAGCCACTTAATAGTACCTGAAGCTAAAGTGCTATTTTGAACAGTAACTACAGCTAAAACAGTCTGTACCTTCCCTGTGTCGTGGTAGACATCCAGTACAAAATTGTTTTGCTATAGTGTCGAGACTAAGACAGTTACATAAATAGTAGTTTATCTGTCCCATCCCATTTTACAAGTATTTGTGTTTGTGTTTGTGTGTGTGTGTGCGTGTGTGTGTGTGTGTGTGTGTTTATGTGTGTGTATAGTTGTAGAGTTCAGAGATTAGAGGGGATTTCACCACACCTTAGGCACCGTACACATCAGACCATAGGGATATGGACTAATGCTTGCAGACTAACCTACATTTCTCAGGGAGACAGAGAGAAAAGGGATTTGATATCTACCTTTACTGACCTATTAGAGAGATCAAGGATCGTTAGAAAGGCTACATTAAAATCATATGTTGCTGTCAGTAAACAAAGCACTGTCAACAGACCAATACAGTCCAATAACAGACCAACAGATATTTACATGAAAACGGTCTTGGACAGCGGCTTGTGTGAGAGAGAGACTCTGTTTCTCCCATTCCCCTTGACTTTATTTTCACACAACAGTAATCCGTTCCGTATCAGCTGGTGTTTAAGTCCAGCTAAGCACTCCCTGGAATTATTAAATGTATGTTGTTTTTTTAAGATATTTATAAGTACTACATAGGATATGTTGGCAACAGTTAATAAAGTTTTAAATAACTGTTAATTAGTCGGTCACAAATCCTTGCTTTGGGTTTTTGTCCAGTTGTCTTGCAGGCATAGTGCACTGGATTGTGATTTGGATAAAGAAGGATTGGTTGTTAACTCAAAGCAATAAAAATAGTCTTGCATTAATTTTTAATTTGAATGTAACTATAATAAATTCTTTGTATTTTTGGTGATACAATTAACAATTCAGCTTTTTTAATTTTATTTTATTTTATTAGTATTCAACGAATAAATCATTGCAACAGTGACAAAATCCTACATCTTTGGACTGAGCACATCTAATGTAAAATCCACATTGTTTTTATCTGTGACTGTCTCATTATTCACAGTAATGTAGTTTAGCAAATGATGTGAGCTTTTTTCCATTCAGCCAAGACTAAAATTATTGTCTTCATTTTCATTATTATTGTTTAAGACAAAGAATGCATTAAAATACAACGTATATTATTATTACATCATTATCCAAAAACAATGACTGCAACAACTTAAACAAAGCAATAGTATGAATATTATTATTTAAAAATCAAAGCGTATAATTTGGTAAGTTTATCAGATTGACCACAGTTGCCGTACAGTTTTAATAGGAAATAACAGCTAAATCTGACCACCACCAGTGAGAATACTGTTACCTACATCTCTCTCTCTTCCATACCCGTGTGTGTGTCAGTGTGTGTGTGTGTGTGTGTCAGTGTGTGTGTGTGCGTGTGTGTGTGTGTGTGTGTGCCAGAAAATCTGAAGTTATACAGCCCCTCTTAGGCACCTACTTGCTCTCCTAGGCAGATAAGCCCATTGTAAGGAATGCAGGAGGGCCTCTGTCAGGGTAAAGTTTGGAGATCACTACAAAAGGAAGGAAATGAATTATAAATGAAAACCTCCCCTCTTAATTGGATCTGGCTTAAAATTCTGCTCATGAAATTTTGTGCAGATTTTGTGAAACTACAATGTTGGAGTTGCATGTATTTTTAATTCTTCTTGTTTAATTTGCCCCCGGTGAAGAACACAAGTGATAGGGTTTAAGTGGAGGCTGTAAAATGCAGTACAACACATTTTACAAATTCATGAAATTACTAACAAAGCACATCACACCGATACTTTCAATTATTGTGCATTATGTAGCAGTTGTTAAAATCTAGGCAAATTTCTCATTATCCATTATTATTTAAAAACTTTTTTTTTTCCCTCCCATGAAAACGTGACAGAAATGTTACGATTTAAATAGACCAGCCTGAGATGAGATTTTTATTTTTGGTTATATAATTAGATTTTCAACAAAACAACTGCAACAGCAATAATTATACATTCAGCTTATCACAATAATTCGGTAACCATTCATTGAGATAATGGTTTTCAAAATGCTATGTTTCTTACAGGCATTTTTCTAGTACTGATGTCAGTGAGGTCTGCTAATATGAAGCAGCTTCCTTTGCTCAGATGACTTCATTGCTTGCGTGCAGCCGTTGGACTTGTTGCTGCTGTTGTTGTTGTAGTAGTTGCGCTGCCTTTGAAGCAAGTTTACTGTTTCAGGGCCTGGAGATATTTATGAAATCACAGTGCAGATTAAAAAGCGCCTCAACTACCAGCCTGGCTGCCAAAACCTCCATGCCTTGGTGAGGACCTCCTTTCCTCTCCTCTCTCCTCTCCTCTCCTCTCCTCTCCTCCCCTCTCCTCTCTGCTCGCCTCCACGCCTCTCTTTTCCTCCCCTCTCTTTCTCTCACTCCATTCCTCCGGTTTTCACCCATCTGTCTTGTATTATCTCTAGAATCTCAAAATCCTCCATCCACTCAAGCCCCCTCCTTGCCCCCTCCCTCTCTCTTTTCCCATGCTCCGGCATTGTTATTATTAAAAATTATTATCACTGTATCTCTATTGTTGTCACTGTTTTTGGCACAGCTGTGAGAAAGTAAAAAATTTTGTTTTGTTTTGTTTTGGGTTTTTTTCCCCCCACACACAATCCCACAACACAATCCCACAACAGGCATCGTGTTAGTTCCTTTGGTTAGTGCAGTTTCATGTTAATCTCTTCCAGTCCAGTTTGTCCCTCTCCTCACCCCGTATCTATCTGTTTTAAAAGGCGATAGCTCTGAGTTCTGGCTGGCAGCACTGTTGCTCTTTATTTCTTGCCAGCCACCTAATTCTCTAATAATTCTCTGATAATTGTCTGGCTATGTGCTAGTAAATCTCAATAGCTGGGCGGGCTGCTCAGTCTCAGTGGGTGCTGAATTATTTGTGTGGTCTAAACAGCTCTTTAGTCATGTATTAGGAGTTTTCCAGCACAAGGTCCAAGGAACAGGCAACCCTGAAGTAATGCTCTCCGTTGGCACGGAACAGGGTGTCCTGGTATCAGTCTGGCAGCGTGGTCTCTCGTTTCAGTTTCTGTGTGTGTGTGTGTGCGTGTGTGTGTGATAGGGTGGAGCTAGGCTTGTGGAGTTAGGGTGCCCATATAGAGGGGGATTTCCACGGCACCGTGGGACTAAAAGAACAGAACCTTGAGCCTGCAGTTTTTTTTCCCCTCAATTGTATGCTGAGATGTTTGTATAGGTGTGTCTACTCTGTGTGTGTGTGTGTTTGTGTGTGTGTGTTTGTGTGTGTGTGCGCATGCATGCTTGCATACTCGTATATCTGTCTGGTTTTCTGGTCAGTTGATACAATCCCCTTTCTCTCCACAAAATAAGAAAAGAGCGATATCAGTTTACAGCTTTTTTTCCCCCTCAACTCTCTGCTCTAAGCCGGAGTTGTACACACAGCTTGACACTCTCCTAACACTTCTGTGCTAGCAGAAGGTCCATTTACCTGTCATACTTCATTTGGCCTTGGCGCTGGGCCTCTGCCCTCAGCTCCTCAGCTGGACAACACACATAGTCAGGCTTTAGCATACTCGCACACATAGGCAAACATAGACAAACACACACGCACTCACACACACACAAACACACACACACAAAAATGACCTGATTGTGTAAGCTTGCCACCACACACACTACTTTTCACAGATTGTTACATAACCGGGGGGCATCTGATTGTGAAGGAATAATAACCTCACATCGGTGTCATGCTTTTCCAGAAACTGCATCAATCCATCTAAAGCCTCAGTGAGTCTGACCAAGTGCAAGAGACTGGTCTCCTTCCTTTAGTCCCTTAACATTATGACTGTTCCACTGTGGCTTAAGTATTTTTTTATATTAAAAATAAAATAATATAATATTTAATAATATAATATTTTTTAATATTGTTATATTTATTGTTATGTATTTTAAGTTGATTTATTTTCAGTATATGCAGCTCCTTATCTTTAGTGGGACTTTGTCTCTACTCTAGTCCACTATTTGGTGTATGTGATATTGACCTGTGTTTGTTTGAGTTTGTTCCCACCCTGGTCGTGCTATAGAGCAGAAAATAGGCAGGAGTGTTCTATGCTGTGTGTGTGTGTGTGTGTGTGTGTGTGTGTGTGTGTTTGGGGGGGGGGGGGGGTTGGGGGATTGTGCTTGGCAGTATCGACCCATTCCTGTGTGTGTGTGACTCGGCCACTACTCTCTGTGCTCACGCCCCCATCCTCTTCTGCGCTCCACAGGACAGAACTTTAACCTGCGGCAGCTGGGCATCTGTGAGCCGGCCACCCGCCGTGGCCTGGCCTTCTGCGCCGAGATGGGCCTGCCGCACCGCGGCTACTCGGTGGGCGCCGGCTCCGACGTGGACAACGAGAACGAGGGCGTGATGTCGCCGGAGCGCGCCATGCGTCTGTGGGGCCGCGGCGTCAAGTCCGGTGGCCGCAGCTCCTGCCTCTCCAGCCGCTCCAACTCGGCGCTCACGCTCACCGACACTGAGCACGAGAACAAGTCGGACAGCGAGAACGGTGAGTCCCATTGCCCCGGGGTCCGCCTGTTTGTCTGTCTGCCTGGCCCGTCTGGCCTGTTTGTTTGTCTGTCTGGCCCGTCTGGTCTGTTTGGTTGTCTGTTTGTCTCTTTCTTAACGCGCAGCTGTCACCGTCCTGCTTTGGCACCTAGCGCACAACATCTTTATCCCTAATTTGTCGAGGTGTCCAAGTGGTTACTGAGACTTGACAGCCACACACACACACACACACACACACACACACACGTGCACACACACACACACACACATAAACACACACACGTGCACACAAACACACACACACAGTCATGTAGATACTCCACACTACACACACACACTCACAAACATTTGCATGGAATTGCATTCTGGATGCTCACGCGTGAAGTCAAGTGCAAACAAATACTCACATGCTCTAGCCTTTCCACTTTTTGAGGCTCATTCTCTTTGTGTGTGTGTGTGCTTGAGTGCGTGTGTTTTTCATGTTGTGATATTTACTGGCTTTTACCCCACTCGACTCCTTGCTTTGAGACCTTGAGACAGTGCGTGTGTGCGCGCGCGCGCGCGTGTGTGTGTGTGTGTGTGCGCTCTCTCTCTTGCTGCTTCTCCAGTGCTCAACCTACTCTTCTCTGGGCGTGTCCATTAACTCCGCACAGCTACCCACTGGGCTCCTCCTATTGGTTGAGCTGGTTCACCTCTCTCCTCCGTCATCAAGGGCGACGAGCCTATCAGGCTCCCCTGCCACCACAAGCAAGCAAGCGGATTTGTGGCAGCAGTTTGGAAGAGTGGAGTGGGGCACTGAGAGAGAGAGAGAGAGAGAGAGAGAGAGAGAGCAGGAGAAAGGGAGAGGGCTAGGGAGGGGTTTGAAGGGGAGAGTGTGGCTCTGTGATGGCTTTGTTGTGGAGACGGCAGCCAGGGAGAATCTGCCCAGGTCCCAGTCACCTGTTCCCTGTGCTCAGGGGGACCTGCTGTGCAATCAAAGGCGGCTTTGTGGGTTGCGGTGCGGAGGGAGGATGAGAGGGAGGGAGCGTGCACCCCTACGCCAGCAGAATGCCACCACGGCTGAGTGCGCGTCGACAATGCCTGATTAACAGGCCCCAACGGTTTGAAGTGCAAATTTGATCAGGCTTGAAACCTGCAAGAGTGATGGGAGCAGTAGAACAGGAAGAGAGGGAGGAGCATTCCCATTCTCTCACTCTCTTTCTCTCTCTCTCTCTCTCTCCCTGTCTCTCTCTCTTTCGCTCTCTCTCTCGCGCGCTATTTCTCTCTTTTCTTTTTTATCCTCTCATCTCTTTACTCTCATTCTCAAAACAGTCGCGGCGGTTCAAAGAGTTCTCAGGAGGCAGCTCTTCATTTTTGGTCCTGACTGTCGTCGCTGCCACGTTTGTTTTCTGCATGAAAAAAAGTTGTCGAGCGTCTCTCTTTTTATTTTCGTTCACGTCTTTAAATATTTTAGTTTTGTTTTTCACTCACATCCAATCAAATGTAAGCTGTCTGAGGTGTGCAACTGAGAGCAGTCAACCTGGTGACAGGGAGAAACAAAGTGATGTTTAAAGAGTTAAAAAAAAAAAAAAAAACATAGCAAAACGGAGTGTTAATTCATTATTCTAATTCATGTTATTTTCTGCACACACCCCTCTCTCTCTACCTCCATTTTCTGCTATACATCCCTTTCTCTCTACTTCCATTTTCTGCCATACATCCCTCTCTCTACCTCCCTTTTCTACATACATCCCTCTCTCTCTACCTCCCTTTTCTGCATACACCCCTCTCTCTCTACCTCCCTTTTCTGCATACATCCCTCTCTCTCTACCTCCCTTTTCTGCCATATATCCCTCTCTCTCTACCTTCCTTTTCTACATACATCCCTCTCTCTCTACCTCCCTTTTCTGCCATACATCCCTCTCTCTCTACCTCCCTTTTCTGCACACACCCCTCTCTCTCTACCTCCCTTTTCTGCACACATCCCTCTCTCTCTACCTTCCTTTTCTGCACACACCCCTCTCTCTCTATCTCCCTTTTCTGCACACACCCCTCTCTCTCTACCTCCCTTTTCTACACACACCCCTCTCTCTCTACCTCCTTTCCTCCCTTCTTCCCTCTCTCTCTCTCTCTCTGTCTCCCTTCTCCTTCCGTTCATTTATTGCTAGCTAAACTCATTCCCTGACAGGCTCCTGAGAGCCGCTCTTACAGGTGTTTTGTGTTGCTAACCTTTGAAAAGACCTTATATAATCACATTCATTAGTGCCTCCTGCCGTAATGAAGCACAAACTCAAAGCGCTGATTGTGCCGCTTTACCAGATTTCACTGCCATTACGATATGAGGGCTTTTTTTTTTGTTTTTTTGTCAAGCTTTTTTTTTCTCTCCGTTGTTATTTATTTATCTATTTTATTATTATTATTTTATTTCCCACACCCATCTAACTGAGTATACACAGACACGTTCTCTAAGAAATTACTCACAGCCCCAATCAATTTATTTGGCTGAGGCTGTTTGCAGTAATAGCAGTAAAAGCAGCTTTGTGCTGTGCCTGCAGGCCCAAGAGCCATGAGAGGGGACTGGGGTGAAGATGACAGATCTGAATGTGAGGGGGTATTAGAGGGTATTATGTGGCCATTATCTAAGTGAGGGGCCTGAGTGACAGCTGAGCGGGTGCTGGAGGCTCACTTGGGTTGGCCGGGCCGGTCGGGTTGGCCGCGGATCTGAGGCATATGCTTAAGGTGTCTGAGCCCTAAGCCTTGACGAGTGACAGGTGTCAGCCTCACGCCGAGAGAGGGAGAGAGAGAGAGAGGCCGATTAGACCCAGATTGTAAATAAGGCTGTTTATCAGGCCTGTCCAAAACAGTGGGGTACCTGAAGAAGGCAGAGAGGGACAGAGAGAGGGGGAGGGAGAGAGAGAGAGGCAGAGAAGAGAGAGAGGTAGAAAGAGAGAGGAGGGAGAGAGAGAGAGGCAGAGAGGGAGGTAGAGAGAGAGAGAGGCTGAGAAACACACACAGACAGAGAGACTGGAGAGAGAAGCAGATAGAGATTGTTACTATGTTTCTTTTTTCTGTTAGTTGCCAGGCAGAAGACTGGGTAATCATAGCTAGGGGAATGTGTGCTGTGCTGTGCTGCGGGCCCCACGCTGAGGTAGTTCTTGACGTGAGTGTTGAGAAAAAGATCTCTCCAGCCATATCAAATGATTTCCTGTTTACATGTGCTCGGCGTCACCTAGCCAGTGCGGTGGAAGAAAGCCTGTCCAAATGATTGGCACGCTGTTTGGATTTACCTTTTTTTCCATGATTTTTTTTTTTTTCCCTGTCTCTCTTTCAATTTCTCTCTCCTTCTCTCCCGTCGTCGAATTCATCGCTTTTTAAGGTCTCTCTTTGTGTGTGTGTGTGTGTGTGTGTGTGTGTGTGTCTGTGTAGATGGAGCGAGCATGTTGACGCTGAGCTCTTGGTCTGTGTTTATACTTTTGGACTACTGGGCCAGTGCTGTCCTGCATTAACTTCAAAAGCCCAGGAGGTAATTCCATTTTGGTCAGGCCAGGATTAATCCCTGTCGCAGTAGAGAGGAGGGGGGGGGGCAGAGGGGTGGGCAGGCGCGCAGCGTTTGTCTTGCGGGCTGACTCACTAATGCTGGTTGGACAGAGCAGTGTTTTCTCCCCAGCTGTCCCCCCCTACCAAACGACTAACATGCACATACAAACACACTCACTCCCACACACACTCCCTCACACACATACACACACATATGCCATTCACCAGGAGTACCCTATTACGTCTAAACAAGCAACCTTAATGTCCGCAGACTAATGCTCCTCTCAAGGCCCAGTAGACCTTGCTGCCTCTGAGCATTTCATTTCCTGAAGGGAAGACCTACCGACGGAGGTGCAGGGTTGTCTAGTCTCTTTCAGTCAAGGCCTCACACGTACGTGTGTGTGTGTGTGTGTATGTATGCGTGCGTGTGTGTCTGTGTGCTTGCCTGTGTGTGTCTGTGTATGTGTGTGTGTGTGTGTGTGTGTGTGTGTGTGTGTGTGTGTGTGTGCGTGCGCGTGTGTGTGTGTGTGGCAATGTGAAAAAGACAAACACAGAGAGAGAAAGGTGAGCATGTTTTCTTTAGCCATCTCCAGGGGGGATATTTGAGCCAAGGATGGTCCTCACCTCAAGCCCATCAGAGACACTCTCTCTGGGTCACTGGACACCTGGGTTGCCCCTCGTGGGAGCCTGGAGCCCTTTCAAGTGCACAAGAGAAAGCAGACATATCTGCCCCACACACATATACACGCACACACACACACACACACACGCACGCGTGGCCTATCTCTCCTATGGACCCAAGGGCACGGTGCTCTGTGTGAATCAAGCTGCCACTGGCCTGTGATGAGCACTAAAGCTGCCTGGCGGTCTCTGAACAGTTGTGCATGATTCCGGCAGCATGAGCCAGCACCGGCCCAAGGCTGGCGCAGAGCAGGCCCAGCGCAGACACGGCTAATCTCCCCCATCTGATCCACACACAGCCACAGAAATGAGAAGAAAAATAGCACAGACCGGTACCACAGGAGAGCACAACATTTTATGAGCTTTGTTTATACACCAATACATATTTGTAGTTTTCATATTCATATTTGTAGTTTTAATATTCATATTTGTAGTTTTAATACTCATATTTGTAGTTTTTTAGCTGTGCTGTGACAGTTTTGACTATGGGATGTTTAGTTGATGCCAACATGCAAACTTTAGTTCCCTAAAGTAATATTTTCTTGGCCTTTTTTGGTGGACTTGGTTTTTACTTAGTGTTTTGGCTCTGTGTGTCTGGAGCCCCAGCACCTTGTAGCAGCAGCAGCAGCAGCAGCATCAAAGGTAGCCCCCCACCACCGACTGATCTCTCCTGGGGTCTGCTGGGAAACAGGCTCCAGGGCTCGGCCCGCAATCCGCAGTCTCGTTAGCGTAGCTCCCCAACTGTGGCTTTAATCTGCTCTACTCTTTCTTTTTTACCAGATACTTCCTATTTATTCCATATCTTATGCATTTCTCATTTGAATTATTGAAACGCTGTGAAAGGACCTCCACTGAGAAGTAGCTAGTATATAATGACTGTACATCTCTGTGGTTTTTTTGTGTGTGTGTGTGTAAGTGTGTGCAAATTTGTGTGTGTGTTTGAGTTTTATCCATGTGTGTTTGTGTGTGTGTGTAAGAGTGTGTGTGTGGTGTGTGTGTGTGTGTGTGTGTGTGTGTGTGTGTGTGTGCGTGGGCAAGGGTTAGGGTGGAGGATGTGCCCTCGTCATGTCTGAATTCTTGTTTGCTTGCAGTTAGATATCCCAGCCCAATCTGACAGCCCTGTCCCAGGCGGTTAGCCTGCCCTGTCCCTGCATCACCCCATACCTCCTCAGCAGCTCTCTCCACAGGCCTCACCTCTATACCTGCTTCATTCATTCACTTTGCTTAGGACTTGGACTTGTCTTAATAGTCTACTAGAACTCTTATTTACTAGAATGCTTATTTATTATTATAGAATTTTATTGTATACCCAACTCTCTCTCTCTCGCTCTCTCTCTCTCTTTTTCTCTCTCTCTCTATCTCTCCATCTCCAAATATGTCTCCCTGAGTACATTCTTTAAGCTCCATTGAGCAGTCTATAGTGGCCACCGGTCCCTAGCCCAGTCAGAGCTGAACTCTAGCTGGCTTTTCCACTTCACTATGCACACTGGACACCCGAGTGAGCAGCAGCTTAGGGCTAACCCCGACCCCCCACACACCATCACACCGCTCTGGCACAGCCTCAGTAGTCTGTTGTAGTTAGTTGCCTGTTAGAGACTTCGCCACTGCGGTGTCTGTGTGCTGTGCGGCACCTGGAAAGGGTTCACCACTTGTAGCTAGCAAATTTGTTTGGGGGTGCGATTGGCTTAATGAGATTAGGAAATATGTGTCAACAACAATGCAAATCCTGTAAATATCTTAACCAGCTTAGCCAGCCTTTTGAGCCTGTCATCCAGCAAGAGTTTGGGCAGTCGAGGAGCTTATGCAGAGAAGAAGACGTGGTCAGCACACACACACAAACAAATGAATACACACACACACACACACACACACACACACACATGCAAACACACGCATACACACACACACACTTACACACACACATATACAAGCTATTTGTAACTTTACTATTTGTGTATTTGTAATTTTTTGACAAATATTTAAATATGTGCATTCTTACAAATACACACTATTAGCACTTGTAACTTTGGGTATTGTCAGTAGACCATCTTTTCTTAATATTATTGAAGGAGAATAAGCCTCATACTACCAAAGCATATTAAGACCATAATTCATATACAACAACTAACTTACGAACCACAAGTAAACAGTAATTAGGAGTTCATATTGGAGAAATTCTTAGCTAATGGTCTATTATTGGTAGAATAAGATCATGCAAAATAAGGTAAGAATAAATAGTTTGTAATGTCTAGTATGTTATTAATTAGCATGTTGCATTTTGCATCATTTTGCAGCTGGTTAGTGGCAAATATTTGTGTGCCAATAAAAAGTGTTACCAATTGCATGTAGGCACACACGCACACACACACACACACACACACACACACACACACACATACACACACACAACACACACACACACACACACACACACACCACACACACACACACACACACACACACACACACACACACATTCACAGCAGCTCACAGCAATGTATCCAATTACCTCAGGTATCTCCACCGAAATGCTAAACAAGCAATTAGACCTTTTGGATGTTAGTGTTGTCTTTCATGCATCTGCCGTGCCTCTGTGCGAGGTTAATGTATGTTTGATGCTCAATCTGCTGCCCCCCTCCAAAGGCCGCGCTCCTACACAAACGACTGCTTTAATTGAAGCTGGCCAGGAGTAGACCAAAAGCAGACAAGTCGCTTTTAAACCAAATGCCTGCATCAATTAGGTAATTAGGCAGTGCTGACACAAAGATGACGATAGCCTGACTTTTTACAGCGAGAGAGAATGAGAGAAAATAAAGATGGTGAGAGAGACATAAAAATGAAAGCAAAACACAAACTGGAAGCTGGAAGTGGGGGGAGGCAAAGGGGCGAATCATTACATAAGGTCTAAAACAGAGACCATGAGGCAGAATGTGATTGCAGCAATGATCAAGAGGAATCTGAGCTCCGCACACAGAGAGCGGCGCGTTAGAGCTGGCTGCTGGCCTTTGCACACTTTAGTGCACCTGTACACGAGCGTCCACTCGCTGGCCCACGCCTCCGCTGCCTTTGATTCCCTGATAAAACCATGTGTGGCTTTTTTTTTTTTCTTTTCTGTCTTCCTTTTTTAAAGGTCTGTGTCCCAGGGACCTCCGACTGACAGGAGACGCAGGCCAAGATTGTCCTCAGTGAGGCGTTCCTTGTTGTTATTTATTTATTTACTTTGGTGTGTACACAACTGTCAGCCTAATCAAAAGCCACTTAAAAAAAAATGTCCAACCTCTATTGCTGTGTGGTCTGGCATGAATCAAACTCAGGCTTGCAAACTTGCAACGGCAGACAGTACAAAGCAAACTAGCACAGGACTGTTTGACAGAATGTGATCCACTAATCAACCCGAAATCACTCCAGGATAGATGGAGACAGCCAGTAATCGGCCGCACTTCCGTCATCTCTGCGGCTTAATGTCTGCATGCAGCAGAGAAAAGGCCCTGATTCCCACAACATGGAAATAAGAGCAGGAAACCTCTCCTCTCTCATCTGCCTTAGAAAAGACCGGTAATAGACGCGGCTCTTTGTTTTGTCAGGGATGAGAGCCGCCACCCATTGAATCTGTATTGATGGCTGTTTGTGCGAGTTCTAAGTGTACGTCCCGCTGGCTCCCATTGTCACGCAGGCTGTTTCTGACGGCAGTGCCTGACCCCTTGGAAGTCTTTCGTTGGAATTGGTTCTGGTCTTTTCTTTGTTTTTGTTTTGGTTTGTTTTTCATTCTTCCTTCTTTCCCTCTTTTTCATGTGGCCTTTTGTTTTGCACAGAAATTAACTACTTCAATTGCTTCACTTCTGTCTTAGATTGTGTGTGTGCTTGAAAATACCTTTGTCATTATAGTGTGTGTATGTGTGTGAGCGTGAGTGTGCGTTAACATGCCAGTCTATCCACGCTTGGTTGAAGCTATGAATATTGAATTTGAAGAGAGGCATCGTTAGTGCAGATACTGTGTTGAGTGTCCTTTTCTGTGGTGTCAGTGGGTAGAAAGTGTGTTTCCACCTCCCAGCTGGAGTGTGGAAGTATCAAAGAGGGTCAAAGCAGGGGCACAAAGAGGGGCACAAACGTTTGCACTTTGTCTGATCTCCATTTCTTTTTTTTTCTTCCCGTGGAGTAGCCCAACCAGGAAGCGGTGGGGTGGGGTTGGGAGGGGTGTCGGCCATGCAGGTGAGGTGTGAACTCCACTTCCACTGACTGCATTTGTTTGGAGAGAGCTGCTATCAGCAGCAGGCTCGTTGACCATGGCCATTGACAACAGCGTCTGTGTTTACACACAAAGCTCCGGAAACATCTTCTTCAGTTTTGGAGTGTGCGTGTGTGTGTGTGTGCATTTTCGTGTGTGTGTGTCACACATGTTCATTAGACGCCTGCTGAATGTAATTGGATAGGTGTGTGCATACACACATGCTAAACACCATTGGAGCGGTCAGAATGAATACCCAAAGAACCACTCCCTCCCCCTCCAGCTTCCTCATGCAGATCAATCATGTCCTACTCCCTAAGATGGAGAGAACACAAACATAGTCAGTAGCGACAGGAAAAAGGAAGCAGAAAGCTTGAAAGCTTCTTTACATCTTGTGTGTGTGTCTGTGTGTGCTTGTGTGTGTGTGTGTGTGTTCGTGTGTCTTTTGTCTCTGTGATCTTGTCTCACACCTGCATTCCTCCGTGTTAATTACTGACCTGTCCATCAGCATCCCCTTCTCTCTTTACGAGACCTGCCTGCTCTCGTCCTGCCTGCGCTCTCCACAAATGAGTGTGTTTGTGTCCTCCTCACAAACTACCCAAACAAGGTGGGCCTTTTAAGACATGACATAATCACACACAGCATGGCCCACTCAGCTCCATTAGGCTGATTTATGGTCCTGTGTCGAACCAGTTGCAAAGCCACGGCTCTGTTGTGTTGTTCCAGTTGGGTGTCCCTTGTGGCTTGATGCATTTTTGAATGTGAATATATAAGGATACACATACACAGTGTATTCTTACAACCTTTCCTTATAAGAAATTAATGCATCTGATGTTACTTTTGTGGTGTCACGCATAGAGTCTCGTCTGTTTGAAGTGGATTTTTTGGAGTTGGAGCTGATGGTGCTGCTTCGGTGGAGAGGGGTGGTGAGGGAGAGTGGATGAGGGTGGAGGTGGGGTCCAGGTAGATTGTTGCCAAATTCATTATCACACTTTTGCCGGAGGATAATTTGTGCTTGAACCAGATGTTCAGTTTTTTTTGTTTTTTTTTTCACCTGTTTTTTTTTCCTTACAAGGAGGGAAAAAGCTGTGCCTAAAAAGTCTAACTGTAAAATGAAGGCACATTTCGCTGAGCAGCTTTACAATCCAGCTAGAAGGCTCACAGTCACCAAAGCCTGGATTGGATGTATTTATTTTTGCATTTACAGAAATATCTGTCACTGTTCTTATATGAAAGTACTGCGAGGGTAAGATTGGCTCATGACTTATGATGTTCCGACATGACCTGTACATTTAATCCCCCATCTGACACCATGATTAACTGCCATTGTGTTCGCAGACTCAGAAATATAGTACTTTTGTGTGTGTGTGTGTGTGTGTGTGTTTAAATATGAATAGCCATGTGTGGAGAGTCATGAATATTTCACAGCCCGGACCTCGTCGAAGGTGCTGATCAGTGGGTGAAAAGCAACGGGTGTGATTATGCCGGGCCCATCAGCGGAATCGCTATCCATAAAACATGAAATCACACAGAGTGCCTCCGCAGATGGAAATACTAACACACATGCTAATCTCCAAATCATTTCAATCCTCTTTAACGTGTCGAGGATCTGCGCGCCGCCGTGAAATAAATGGAAGGTTTAGTGTAAGGGGAAGTGTGATGTAAGGTTGATTTAAATATATGGGCCGAATTCTGTGCAGCTGGCTTGTCTTCCAAGGGTAAAAGGAAGACCAAATGCTGGCGTTATACAACAGTATCTGTGTTAACACACAAACCACAAACTTCATTAAACATCCTCTCTTTGCTTGTTTATCATTTGGTATCGTTTTGTGTCCGTGGAGAGTGTGTGTTTGTCCGAGGAGGGGGTGTTTGTGTGTGTGTGTGTTTGTTTTTGCGTGTTTGTTTTTGCGTGCTTGTGCGTGTGTGTGTGTATTTCTACTCCATTTGGGGATTTCAAAAGCCCCCTTTTAACACACTTTGGGAAAGCCAACCAAAGCATACACTCTTTCCAGCCAGTTATATTCACAAAGTACAAGTACACCAAGCCCTGTTAACACACTCACAGATTTGGTGTGGCGTGTCTGCATGTTCCTGCAAGCAGGCAGAGAGAGAGCTGTACTGGTGCTTTGACAGATCTGGGGCTGCAGGTTGAGAGGGAGAGCACTGAGGTGCAGCAGAGGACAGTGCACAGCACAGGGGGAGTTGGAGGTGATTTGGTCTGGGAGCAGTAGGAACAGAGGGTGGCAGTGGAGGAGCAGGCAGAGGTGCAGGTGGAGAAGGAGGGCCGTGATGGATC
>PYXC01000541.1:7907500-7912500 GCA_015244755.2 Tenualosa ilisha | reverse complement strand
GCACAAATAGGCAGGAGGACCCAGGCGAGAGTGTAAGCACTCAAACATGCACACTCTCTGCCTCACAGGCTGGTGAGAAATGAGGAGGAAGCTCTTGATAGGAGAGCACTTCTATGAGTCAGACACACACACATACACACACACAAACACAAACACACACACACACATACACACACACACACACATACACTCTACTCACACAGACACACACACACACACACACACACACACACCACACACTCACACACACACTTACTTTGATGTGACAAGAGGTGACAGACCATCACAGCCTTCAACAGCCCGATGGACTGAGAGATGAAGAGGAGGGGAAGAAAAGAAGGGAGGGAGGGGTGGCTGGAGAGAGAGAACGAGAGAGAGAGAGAGAGCATAGAGGAGAGGAGAGGCAGTAGAAAGGCTCTAGGAAGAGGCAGCAAGGGACACAGTATGGAGCTGGAGCATCAGAACTCATTCATCTCCCCGAGCCCTGGTTTCTGGGTGTCTGTACTCTGGACAGGATGCATTTTAGACCGAGAGAGAGAGAGAAAGAGAGAGATAGAGAAAGTGAGAGAGAGATATCTTTATAGTCACTCAATGCATGACAGCACATGAATGTTTATCATCTGCTTCCCTGTTTTATCTTCTGTATGTAGTGAGTGACTGAGTGACTAAGTGGGTGTGAGCAAGTGAGGGACGGTAATGGTAGGTCGGGAGTGAAGTTTTGTTTGTGTGTGTGTCTGTGTGTGTGTGTGTGTGTGTGTGTGTGTGTGTGTGTGTGTGTGTTTTAGGGAGGTAGAGAGTGAGCGAGTGTCAAAAGAGGGGAGGGATAGCTGACCCATCTAAAGTACCTCCAGTCCCCTGGGAATGCAATGTCATCACGCCTCACCCTCCTCATCTGCTCCACACTCCATCCATCTCTCCCTCCCAATCAGTCTGGCTTTGGTTCAGTCTGACACACACACACACACAGCCAATAATCTAGTCTACAAGTTGATCTGTGTGGTTTCTACACACTGAATTCCAGACAAGTGTGTGTAGCGATGCAGAGAGCCAAGATAGCGAACTATGGCGTGCTCATGAAACCTCAGAGGCTCCTGCTGTTGAGGCCGGGGAGGAAGTGGAGCTAGCCAGTTTATCTGCTAGATAGAATAGCACGGAGCAGAGTTGCTTTCGGTGCCAGCCTCTGATCGCTGAGAGCTCTTGTCAGTTTTATCGGAGGGACTGTGTTAGACTCAACCCGTCAGGTGTAGAGGCAGGGTGGGTCCACGCAGAAGAATGCCTGATTGTCTGAGTGCTCCCAGGAAGGGACCCTGGTGCCACTGCTCCGAGATGCTTGATGGCACCAAACCAGACACAAACACACACACACACACACACACACACACACACACACACACACAGACAGCACACATACACATACAGTTGCATAAAACACCTCTGGTAGTTCCATAAGCTCCCTCTGAACATGCTCTCTAGTTGATTTACTGATCTCTCTGTGTGTGTGTGAGTGTGTGTGTGTGTGTGTGTGTGTGTGTGCTTGTGTGTTTGTTTGTCTGTGTGTGCGTACTTGTGTGTGTGTGCCTGTATGCACGTGTGTGTGTGTGTGTGTATGTGTTATGCCAATTTAATCATTGTCTGATCTAATTAACTCAAGGCCACTTGTGTGTGAGGGTGCTCAAAGGCGAGTGGGAATCAGACACAATCACGCTTCCCTGCAGCTTCTTCCTGCGCTCTACTCCACACTGACGCATACAGTATGCTTAGTCATTCCCACTCGTGCGTGTGTGTGAGTGTATGTGTGTGTGTGTGTGTAAGAAAGAGAGAGAGAGAGAGAGAGAGAGGCACAGAGAAAAGAAGTATAGGCATAGGTCCCAGAGATTTTCCCATCAGGAGCAACAAGGAAAAAGAAACACGTGGCTGTACCTTTTTCTGTGTGTGTGTGTGTGCGCGTGTGTGTGTGTGTGCAGGACACTGTACCTGTGAGTGTTTTTGTATGTTTGCAGACGGTGTGATTATTGTGGCCGGTGGGGGTGAGAGGTCACTCATCTTATTAGTGGATCAGATCCACTTAGCGGCGGCGGCAGCAACAGCATGGGGAAGAGGAGGAGGAGGAGGAGGAGGAGGAGGAGGAGGAGGAGGAGCCCATGACACCACAGGCCAGAGGCCAGCTCATCTCTAAAGAGCACAGAGACTGGTCTTTGGCACACACAAACACACACGCATTCACACAGACACACACACACACACACACACACACACACTGAGACGCTTAAGCCAGCTGCTGGGCTTTTCTGAGGACAATTCCTAGTTAACATACAGCAGTGCTACAATAGTACTACTGTTATGCAGTAGTAACAGAGCACAGAAACACACTTTTATCTGTGCGGGTGTTTGTGTGTTGCGCTGTAATCCTGCCCATTGTAGTCTGGCATGCCTGACAGCGCAACACCACAAAAGTGGCACATTAATCAGCAGGCACGTGGCTCTGATTGTAAGCCCCTCTCCAGTGTGTGTGGTGTGTGTGTGTGGGTGTGGGTGGGGTGTGTGTGGGGTGGGGGGGGGGTAAGGTTAAGGGGGGTTAGTGCACATGTGTATGTGATATCTTCAGATGCTTTTTAAAAGCCCAGCACTAAAGCAAGATTATAAATGTTTGAATGGTACTGTTTTTGATGCTTGTTTTTTGTTTGTTTGTTTGTTTGTTTGTTTGTTTTGTTTGTTGCTTTTTTGTTTTTGTTTTTTTGTTTTTTAAAAGAGAGAAAAGTGACTGATAAAAAAAACAAGCCACTCTGCCAATTAGCCAGAGCAATCTGTGCGAGCTCCGTGACACCTTCAAACAGAGATGAGCTCCTGCTCCTTTCTTCCCTAAACCAGCATGCCTGTGATCCTCTGCTCAATTTAAAGGCCCAAGTTCAAGTGAATGGCAGGAGGAGGACATAGTGTTTATGAGCATTAGAAATGTCAATAATAGCCTTTGGCTTCATCCACCACATCACAGGGATTTATGCAAATGCTGGTATTTTTGTAAGAAAGTCTTTAGTTGTTGTTATAGTCTGATTAATCTGGGGAAGCAGCCTTTGATAGCTTTTCCACCAAGCTTATCTTCTGTCTCAGGATTACTGGAAATGAAGTTTTTGTTTGTTTTCTTTGGTTCTCAGTCATTATTAGTAATAGATTCCTGCTAATGAGGATGAAATGGCCAAATCCACTGGCCGCAGATTGAGTGACCATAGAAAGGAAGTGATGTAAGCTGAAGGAGTGTAGTTTTTTCTGACCATCCCTAATCAAAAAAAAGTAAGTTCACTAGTTTGCGATCTGATTCTGATTTGAATGGTAAAACATGAGGGAGTGTGCTCAGCTAGGGCGCTAGCCAGGGCTCCTAGGACTAAATAGAAAGACAAGGGGCTGTAGCACATTTTGACATGGTCCGCCTGCTCCTAAAACGCCATTTAAAAGGAGACGAGGAGGAGACAAGCAGACTGTCCTGATGGGCCCAGAGTACATTGAGTAAATCGCCACATTGTTTATGTCGCGTTCTTGTGCGCAAAAGCCAGATTCAGTCAGTGCACACACACCAAAACACATTAACATTCAGAGAACACTCCAGACATATATTTATGTTTCTGTAAATGGAATGGCAAACAGGTGATGGTACTCAGTGAGAGATCTCAGTGTACCCTCTGCGCTCCCACCCACCCACACACACACACACGCGCGCACGCAAACACACACACAGACACACACACACACACACACGCTCATAATCAGTATGCTCTTACGCACTTCTCAAATGCAGGCTCTCACTTTTTGGATAATGTGATTAGTTAAAAGCTTTTCACACTGACCTGCTCTTCAGATCTCAAAGAGCAGACACCCCCCGCCCACCCCCAAACACACACACACACACACACACACACACACACACACACAAAACAGAGGGGGGGAGAGACTCTAGACAGATAAATAGATAGGACTAGAGAGAGGAGAAGAGGTGTGTATGTGTCTTTCTGTGTGTATGTGTGTGTGTTGGCGTGTGTGTGTATGTGTGTGTGTGAGAGTGAGAGAGAAGGCAGTGGGTTATTCTCCATGATTCCTCTCAGTTGCTCAGCTCTGTCCTCTTGCTAACATGTAAAATCAACCCAGAACATCATGTCATCTCCACCCGATCCATGTAGTTCTCACTCTAAGCTGCTTAGCTGTGTGGGGTCTACTTTTTCTTCTCCCTCTTTCTGTGTGTGTGTGTGTGTGTGTGTTTGTGTGGAGTTGATGTTGCTCTGATTGCTTTTCCTACATAGAAAGTGGCAGGCACAAATATAAGCTCTTTCTGCTCTCTCTAAGGAAAAGGGGTCCGTGCTCTGTGTGTAAATGTGTGTGTTTACTGAAACACACATGCACACGCAAACACAAGTAAATGCACATGCAAACACACACACACACACACACACACACACACAGACAAACATTCATACACACAGTTGCTACTGACACACTGGGCACAGTTTGTTGATTATCCAGCTGCCTATCCTTGATGCCGGCGTAAAGCTGACAGATTATCCTGTGTGTGTGTGTGTGTGTGCATGTGTGCATGTGCATGGTGTGCTCACATACTCATGATCAGTTTGGTCCAGACTTTAGCCCCGTTGTTGACCTGTTGATCTGCCCGTGTCCTTGACGTGTCCACAGGTCCTCGCGTTAAAATGGGGACAGAGTGTCAGCTATCCCTCTGCCTCTGAACTCAATCTCATTTCTTTATCCTCATTCTTGCTGCCTTGTGTATTTATCTGACACCATCATTTGTTTTGTCTGGGAATCGCACCACATTTCTTTTGTCCCACTCCCTACTCTCTCTCTCTCTCTCTCTCTCTCTCTCTCTCTCTCTCTCTCGTCTCTCTCTCTGTCTCTCTCTCTCTTGCTCTCTCTCTGTCTCTCTCTCTCTCTGTCTGTCTATCTCTCTCTCTCTCTCTCTCTCTCTGTCTCTCTCTCTACAAATAAGCTTGCCTTAGGAC
>PYXC01000541.1:7892500-7900000 GCA_015244755.2 Tenualosa ilisha | reverse complement strand
AGATGAGTGTGTCTGGTGGGTCAGTGATTAATGTGTAGGATCTGTGTGTGGCACAAAGCATGGCTGGTCCTCAAAGAAATAGAGTACCACTGTGCGTGTGTGTGTGTGTGTGCATGTGTGTTTGCTGGTGTGTGGAAAGAGACAAGAGACCGGGATGAATTTAAAGCACAGAGCTGTCTGCTGGTGAAGAGTGTGGTGGTCCGTGGAGTGAGCAGGAGCTCTTTGCTGGCTGGCTGTCGGCCCTGTCTGTCCGCCCTGCTTCGGAGTGACCGGATTAATCGACTGCGTGCCGTTATCTGTCCTAAAGTAGCGCACCAACACAGTGGGGATGCATCCCACGCACGCCTCTCACGATACTTCACGATACTTGTCCCTCTCTCTTACACTCACACACTCTGCTGTCTCTGTACGTAGTTTTTCTCTTTCTCTCTCTCACTTTTACTTTTACTTACGTTTTTTTTGTTGTTGTTGTTGTTGTTGTTTTTTTTCATTCATTTAGCCAATCACACTGCATGAGCTTGTTGTGTGTGCTTGCCTGGCCTGGCCTGGGTCCCCTCCCCTCTCCACTCTGCTCCATGGCTGTTTGTCCTGACTGGCTCTGGCCCTCTCGCCTTGACCCACACAACACACATAATTAACACTAAATTAACCCCTCCCCCCCGCCTTCAAGCAGGCCCGTTTAATTTCCAGTCCCTTCATTTTCTCGAACGTCTTTTTTCTTTCTCTCTCTCTCTCTCTCTCTCTCTCTCTCTCTCTCTCTCTCTGTCTCTCTGCCTCTCTCTCACTCGCAATCACTCTGGCTTTCACAACCCCTCTTGCTAGGCGTGTAATGGTTTTTTCTTGTTTCCTTCCCCAACAATCGATTGGTGCAAAACCCTTTTTCCAGGAAATGATTTCCCGCATGCCCGCAAATAGCGGCGGTTCAACGGTGAGAGATTTCACGCTGATCATTTTGTGGGCCGGCGGTGTCCGCGCGCAACCGTCCGCGATGAAGATCGAGAGACGTTTGGCGGGCTGCGTCCTCCGAGGTGAAAAACGAAGGGGGAATGCAGGAGGGCCCTGTGGGGTTGAGAGGGACGGAACGGGGCACAAATTACTCAAGCCAGCAAATGGCAGGCAAACCTAATGTGGCAAATAATAGCCATGAGAATGAATATTTTAGTGCCACGCAGGGCACTGACAAACACAATTTTCCCGCCGAGATGGGAGACGGGTATGAGTGACAGCTCCAGTGGCAGTGTCTGTTTGGGGAAGGAGGGTGGTGTGTGTGTGTGTGTGTGTGTGTGTGTGTGTGTGTGTGTGTGTGTGTGTGTGTATCCTTCATTCGCTGAAGGATTTGGGTTTTTTTTTCTTTATCCTACCAGTGTGTTTGTCACTGTTGTACCAGTGTCATATGGATTTGTTAATGAGGCATGTACACACAGGTGTGTGTTTGTGTGTGTGGGTGTGTTAGAAAAACTTTGACTTTCCCAGGTAGAGGACAAAAGGAGGGAGTGGTGGGAGTGGACGGTCGAGAATAGAGAAAGAGAGTTTGAGCAAAGTCATTGTTTTGGCAGCCCGCTGTGATGATTAGCCACCATCAGCTGATCAATTTCTTTATAAGGGGGTGGGCTGTGTGTGTGTGTGTGTGTGTGTGTGTGAATGTGTGTGTGTCTTGTGTGTGTGTGAATGTGTGTGTATGTGTGTCTTGTGTTGTGTGTGTTAATATGTCTGTGCGTGCATGCATGTGTGTGTGTGTGTGTGTGTGTGTGTGTGTGTGCACGTGTGTGTGTGTGCGAAATGCCTGTCCGTCAGCATGCTGAGCAGATTGATCTCGACTAGAGGCATTGCTGGACTGACTGCAGGCAATCACTTATCGTGGCTCCGCTAAACTAATCTATTCCCTTGCAACCCACTGACAACACACACACACACAGAGAGACCAAAAAAACACAAAGGATGCCTCAACGGACACACGGATGAAGAGACAGATGTAATGAAATATGGTGAGAGAGGGACAGTATTATAGAGATCTATGGATGGACATGAAAACAGAGAGAGAGAACTAGCCTGTGAAAGGCAGCCAGGGTGGCCGGGGGAGAGGCGGGAGAGGGGGATAAACGAGAGAAAGAGAGAGGCTCAGTGTTGGTCTACAACTCACTTTATGACCTTTGTTTTATTGCAGCCAATCTGGTGTGTAAATATTAATTTATTCATGAGTGTGTTTCTGGACGGGGTGAGGGAAGGCAGCCATCTACTGGCAGTAAATGAATAAACGAGAGCGAGGGATACAGAGAGAGAGAGAGAGAGAGAGAGGGAGAGGGAGTGTAAGAGAGGTGAACGGATGGAAATGCTGCCTGTGTATGTATGTAGGGCAGGTCACATTTGTCAGTCTTGGCACAGTAATGGGCGTTTTACTTTATTCTGTTTTATTTAATTTCATCTTATTTTGGTATAAGGTGGGTAGATGATAGAGCAGTAAATGTCAGTCCATCAATCTCCTCCAGCCACACATTCCACTAAAAGCTGCATCAGCTGACATAGGTATGTTAACACTCTGTCCCGTTACGTGATACGAAGCCTGAATTATCAACTCAAGACATGAGAAGCAGCCGCGAAAAGAACCCCAGCGTGGCGAGACGGTGCACGAAAAGGGGGCCTGCCTAAACGTGCCCGTGACGGAAGGGGCGCCGCCATCATTTATCAATAAAACAATTTCAGCATGATAGAATGAGGCTGAGGATGGGGATGAGGATGGGGGGGGGGGGACTTGGGGGAAAGTGTGTCACTAACGACAGTCTTTAAATCACTTAGACCCAGATGAGAAGCATCACCACGTATAACCTTCAGACGCGTCTGGTGCGTGTGCTAGGAGGGAGATGTATGGGCGTTCGCTCCTGCGCCGGGTTCAGTGCTCGGAGGTTTGGAAAAACGTGCCCCCCCTCCCATGTATTGAAAACTGATGAGTGATCCATTTGGCATTGATTTCCAAGCGGTAAGAGGCCTGTATCAGCGGACACAGGGAAAGGCCTATTGGCAGGCGATTGTGGGTAAGACATGTTGAGTGAGTACAAAGCATTTGTTAGTGATTATGTAGCTCTGGGTCTCTCTCTTTCTCTCTCTCTCTCTCTCTTTCTTATTCTGTGATGACTCCTGATAGCATGTCAGTTGGGGGGGGGGGGGGCTGTCATGCAAGCCTCGGGGGAGTGATGTAATGGTTGATTCTCTCTCTCTCTCTCTCTCTCTCTCTCTCTCTATTCGGGGTTGTCCTCTGTCTGTACTGCTGAGCTTGCACTACTGTCTTTATGCCTCAGAGAACTCTGGCATTAACTCGGAGCATCAGCGTAAGCACTGCCATTTGCTCGTACAGTATCTCTCTCACTGTGAGAATTCATATCTCAGATGTGTGGAGACATGTACATGTTCGCCTTGAGCTCTACACTTGTTTATTCCAAGTAGAGCTGAGTACAAGGGGTTTCTTTTCCCCCTGTTTTTTCTCACCCCTTAGTCATTTGTGTCTGTCAGTGTTTATGGATTTAATAAGACCCCTCTCTGGCAGTCAGCTCTGCTAATAACCACTCTGTATAAGACTCTCTACTGCCCCTTGTGGACAGGGCACGGGGTTTGCAGTGCTCATGATAGGACAGAAAGGATAGGGATATTTATGTGTGTGTGTGTGTGTGAATGTACAGGCTCAATGGTGGTGGGAAATCTCCTGCTTTGTCTCCATATATCTGTGAGTGTGTGTGTGTGTGTGTGGGTGTGTGAGTATGAGTGAATGCCCTGGCAGCTGAAGGCCAGAGGGGGTGCCCTGATGCGCGGGCGTCATGCGGTCGGAGGCGGTGCATTGTGCGGTGCAGAGCACAGCAGAGCTGTGGGGGTCTCCGCTGATCCTCCGGTCCTCTGGCACTTTTAGGTGGAGCGTCGGGGGGGAGCCCGCAACCCCTCTCTCGGCCCATTCTCCACAGCCGCCCCAGATCTGCGCACGCCGGCAAAGCGCTGGAAATCTTTCTGACAGGGCCACAATTATCTCCTCCTGATCAGCATGACGGCCAGCCAAGCAGAAGAGAGTGTTGCGGAGGAGGACAGCGGGGGTGGGACTGGAAGGCAAGGTGGTGGTGGTGGTGATGGTGGTGGTGGTGGTGATGGTGGTGGTGGTCATGGTGAGGGTGGTGGTGATGGTGGTGGGTGGTGGTGGTGTGTGTGTGTGTGTGGGGGGGGTCCTCCAAAATCCTTCTTTTTATCATTTCACCTTCCACCATCACCCCACCACCCCCTATCCTCCTCCAACCCCCCACCCCCACTACCATTTTATTTTCTCTTCGTTTTCCTATTTTGTCTCTCCTTCCATCCTTTCTCTCTTCCCGCTTTTCCTTTCCTCCCCCCTCCCCCTCCTTGACGGTTAGACTGTTGCTTAAGCCGCCGCCCCCTCCTCGCACTCTCACTGGTTCCCTGCCGGTGTCTTTCTCTTCGTCTTTCTCTCTTCCTTTCTCCCTCCTTCTCCCAGGCTTTTTCTCTGGGCCTCGGAGGGCCCATTCATGCGGGCGCTCGCCCCTGGCCCGGTCTCTGCGGGGGGCCACGAGGCCTGTGAAAGAGGCGGCTTAGTCCAGCCAGGCCCGGCTCACACACACACACAAGGGTCACCCCGGGGAGTCCACAAGCTGCGGGACGCAGGCAGCTGACACACACACACACACACACACACATACACACTATACACACGCACACACACACACACACACACACACACACACACACACATATGCATATACACACAGACATGCATATGCAAAAATACACACACAGACATATGCCCACACAAACACCTACACACGCATGCATATTCACACCATACACACACTATCACACGCACACACACTCACACACCCACACAAAAACACACACATTGATAAACATATGTGCACACACATTTTCACTCACACACACTTAATCCAGACACTGAAGAACTGCATGGGGTGCTGCTTCTTTCTCACACTCACACACACCTAAACTGGATAAAAGATGTGGAAGAAAAGCCCTTTGAATCATAATAAATGTGCATTTTCCGAAGCCATCTACACACATTCAGACATAGACAACGCATGTGCACACACATTCACCTCTGTGGCCAACAATGAGAGGGCAGATTACAGACAGAAAAATAAAAGCAAAGAAGCCTTGTTGAAAGGGAAGCATGTCATAAAAGAAAACTCAATAAATAAGAGAGAGAGAGAGAGAGAGAGAGAGAGGAGGAGGAAAAAGTAAAAGGGAAAAAAACACTAGACTAGAACACTGTCTGTTAAAAGAGACTAGAGACACTGTCTGTTAAAAGAGAGACTAGAGACACTTCTGTTAAAGAGAGACTAGAGACACTGTCTGTTAAAAGGGAGACTAGAGACACTGTCTGTTAAAAGAGAGACTAGAGACACTGTCTGTTAAAAGGAGACTAGAGACACTGTCTGTTACAAGAGAGACTAGAGACACTGTCTGTTAAAAGAGAGACTAGAGACACTGTCTGTTATTCCCCCCCAGTTTTCCTCAGAAGCCCAACAGCACTATGGAGCAGAGCAAGTTAGTCTCCTCTCCTCTCTCCTCTCCTGTCCTCTCTTCTCTTCTCCTCTATTCACAAGCTGAGACTGACGAGTGAAGGGAGCCTGTTAGCCTGCTGTTGCTGCTGCTACTGCTACTGCAGTGCTTATGAGAGCAAAACTCTCTGGTCAGACCAGCAGGAGGTCCCTGCACTCAGAGCGCACAAACACACACACATACTCACACACACATTCTTTTACTCAGAATGGGTTATGGTATGCCATCATAAGAAAAATATGAATCCCTTTTACATTATTATATGAGCACCCACAGTCAGCCATCGCCGCACACACACACACACACACACACACACACACATACTCGTACACAAAAGTAGAACTCCCAATCTGTTTTCTCTTTCCTTCACAAACACACACTTGGTGCTCCCAATTACCCCACAGCACAAACACACAGTGCCTTATGATGAGTCCATCCATTTCCTCTGTTGTCTCTCTCCCTGTCCTCACCCTCCACCCTCTTCCACATCCCTCCTATTTGTTCCCACTTATTTATTTCTTTATTTGTGTGTGTGTGGTGTGTGTGCGTGTGTGTGTGTGTGTGTGAGAGAGAGAGAGAGAGAGAGAGAGTGTGTGTGTGAGAGCATGTGTGTGTGTTTTCATCTGCATCCTAAATGATTCCACCACAGGGTCAGTCTGAAATATGAGTTCATTAACAGTGGCTGTGAATATACTGGAGTTGGGTGCTATTATAGACACCCCCACCCAAAGCTAAATGAAGCACATGATCAACACCAATGGGGCTACAGCAAGAGAGGGGTAGAGGGAGAGAGAGAACTAGGAGGCAGTAGAGAGTGTAAGGATGGATGGTTTGTACCATAACCATTTTTGAGATGGGGGGAGCTTTGATTTCATTGCAAATGAAGCCAGCCGATGCTTAATGTTTCGGAAGGGAGAAAATCAGCATGGAGTTTTGAACTTTCTCCTCTAGTATACATGGAAAACAGTGAAAACCAATTTGTGTGTGTGTGTGTGTGTGTGTGTGTGCGTGTACTGCCTTTTTTTGACATTGGTGTGTCACACATTTCCTCCTCCTTGTTTCTTGATTGCCTGACCCCCCGACAGAGACCCAGCTGACTCTCCCAAGGTGCACAAGTGGAGTGGGTGGAGAGAGAAGTGTGTTTACCTCTTTTCGAGGTGTCTGTTTTATTTTCTGTGTCAGGCCTCAGTCAGCCGTGGAAAGCATCTCACTGGCTCATTGTTTGTAGTGTGTGTTGCAGCTCTCGCTAATGATTGCTGGAGCTTGGGTCGAGCAGCCTCTGTGGAGCATTGGCAGACAGTGACTGCCAGCAGTCTCTCTCTCTCTCTCTCTCTCTCTCTCTCTATCCCTCTCTCCCACACACACGCACACACCACCTCTATCCCTCTCTCACGCTGTTTCCCTCACCTTGCCTTGTCATATTTTCACCTCTCTCCCTATTTCCAGCTCATCCTCACTTCTAGCACCTAATTGAGTGGTCCAAGCACTCATGGGACTATTTTTTATTATTATTTTTTTATTGTTATTTGTTTGTTTGTTTGACTTCAAGCAGTATCTGTTTTTTTGTCAAAATCACCCAGCCTGGAATGATCGAAAAAGCTGTTTGAAATTCCCCCTTTCCCCTCAGGGGACGAGGGAAGCGGACTTCCGAGCCTCGGAACTCGGCAGCGCCGTTACCGGAGCAAGCGTAATAATTCCCTGTCGAGGCTCTATCCGTGCCTGCCGTGTAATCGCGAGGAGAGGACTGGGGCCGTAAAGCCCAGGTGCTTGTGTTTTATGGAGCCGTGAGCGTGGGTGCCGCGGCGCATTAAATCTTCGACGGTGTCCTCAGAGTGCCAGCGGAATCACTGGGCCATTATCTTACGCCTGATTCACCGAGGAGCCCGTCTGTCCTTGTGTCGAAACAGCGCACCGAACACAGCACCTGTGTATGTG